>PNEQ01127577.1:32310-42933 GCA_003012365.1 Medauroidea extradentata | reverse complement strand
AATCAAATGCTTGCGACGGCGATGTTTCAAAGGCGAGTTGGTTGAGAAGACTGCCCCAGTAACCTAATTTATTGTGGACTAAAATAGTTCCACAATATTTAACACTACATTCGGACTACCGCTGAATTAATTAAAGTAGAATGTGATGTAATGACTTACAGATACAAGATTTGGTTTTCTTGTAAAATGATTAGTAAACACGCTGTTAACAAATTCGAGGTAGAGTTCTCTTACGTATAAGGAATGAAAATAACACTTTCATGGAAGAAAGTTACTTGTTCAATGCAAAATATATTTTTTTAACTAAAAGGAATTCTTTGTTTAATAAATACAAGTACTGTAGTGATTCGAATCAAAGTTCGTGACATATTGCCTACATTGTCAATCACATGAATAGAGTTATGTAAAAAAATATACCAGTTCTAGTTCACAGTGACTTGCACCTAGAGGCTACGGCGTGGAGTGAAGCGCGCGTTATCTCATCCTTATCGCTTCCGCACTTTTAGCAGAGACGGATCAAGCTCTACGGTTGGAGGTAGGGGGAGCGTTCCTTATAAAGTAGCTATACCCACACCTCGAGTCAAAGAAAAGAGGTCCGTGGTCATCCCCCGGAAAAACTTGGGTATTTAAGGTGCAAAATGGAGCCATTTAAGAGGGCGTGGCACATAATTCAACGATAAAAGCATTAATCTATAACTGTAGGTTTCTTAAAGCCAATTTGAGAAAATTAAACAATAGCAATCCTAGACAATAGTTTTAGCCAACTTTTAAAACACAATTGTTTCCAGTGTTACGAACTTCTGAGGCACAATTTCTGACGTCGGAACCTCGTGCATTTAACTGCGGCGCAAGAGATCACGCACAAATATTTACTCATAAAGTTGGCAAATACCATTATCTAGGATTGTCATTGAGTATTTTATTCACATTGGCACCGAAAAAAGCGCACAAATCAATTTATGTTTTCAGTATTTATTTATCTACCACACACTCTTAAGGCGTTTCCTAAACCAAAAAAACTGAACACACCTATTGTGTAATATTTTAAGGATAAACTATACATAAAAGGTCAATTTGGGGGTATGCTAACTCCCCCCCTGGATCATCACATTTCTAGGCCTTGAGCGCACAAAATTAAGTCCATCCAAGGCTACCACCTTAAAATGTTTTCTCTTTATCGTGAACAACATATACCCAACACTACACAGGAGTTTAGCTGCCTCTCTGCAGCTTCGGTGCCCAGTCGCGACCACATAACGGACGCCTCGCGTTCCGGGACGAAGAAAAAACGCCTCTTGAAAGGTTTCGGCGAAGAACATTTCTCTCTGTACCTGACTCCTTTGTGTTCCAACGATCGTAAACGACGATATGGGGAGGGGAGAGGAAGGGGGAGTTCCGTCCAACGTTGCCACACTTCCCCGCAGTTTCAGAATAAACGAAGGGCACGCGGCGGGAAGCAGGATGTAGGTCAGCCGGCTGGCTATGTGGGCCAAACGTGCCGTTACGCTAAGATAACAAAACACATTCTCTTCTCATATGACATTTCACTCTAAAGGAGGAAAATCAACATGTCACAAGTAATATCATCATGGAAACAACTAGTTCTCATATGTTAGTTTTCAGTGCATTTCGAAACATAATAAACATATCCCAATAATTGTACTGGATCAAACTTCAAAACATCAACAATCTGAAAAGGAAACTTTTATATTCCCATTAAAAAAAAAAATGGTTGCACTCGAATGCCATAATTCATTGTACGAACCAAAGATACTATTCAAATAAAAGGAGGGGGGGGGGGGGCTAAATATTTCCTGTAATATCCCAACCACGCAAAAAAACCGGATTTTTAAAGCATCACAAAAAAAATATGTTGGGCCTATAAAAAACTTTTAAAAAAGGAGAATATATCCTCGAACTTAACAGGACACGGCCGATCGTATTTTCTGATTACTATGCGATAATTACATCATATTTTATGATTGCTCTACAGTAATCACAGCGTTTGTAAAATCAACGTACGCGCATATACCCGGTATTTCCGAAAGTAGCTGTTTTGGTAACACGATTTATTCCAGGAAAGATAAAAATGCTTTCATCCTATCATTATCTACACAAGTCATTTCATTTTACTAGTGCCACAGTATGTCAAGTATTCAGCCTACCTACTGGTCGTGTGTTTTTGTGAGTGAGGCACGGCGCCAAGGGCTATGTTGACCGGCTCATCTGGTGCGGTATCGCCTCTACTGCAAGACACTGACACGCCGTGCAGTGGTATCGTAGATCACTCGCCTGAATGACACTTTCAGTGATGACCCCATCTTTTTATTGGTGGAAAGTTTTAGGCCAAGTCGAATCCCGTGCGTAGTTTAAATGAAAAATCATTAAATTCGAAAAAAAAAAAAAAACATTTAACAATTCAACAAATGTTTGTAAATACAAAATTTTATTTTCTGTTTTTATATAGGAGGCCTTATACCCTACAACATCGTTATTCAATGTGAATTTTTCCAGTTTGGTATGTAGCATCGTAACATGGGAATTGACATTTACGAGCCATTACGCAAAAACTATGATAAATAATTTCATAACAGCACAATTTATGTCAGAAATGAGAAACAAAAGCTGGTACAAATATAAATATTCATGAACGTCTATCGAAATTTTGAAGACCGTGACTTTAAGTCTACGTCTTACTGATTAATTTTTAATTGTGTCAGTGGCAATCTGAGGTTCCAGGGCCACCACTATTTGCAGACCTAATTCTCAACGTAACCTTCAACGACTACCCCTCCTAGTCAAATCCAAGATCTGCAAAATCATAATGCTTGGGAAGTATTTATTCTAGACTACAATAAAACTGCCTTTCAAATCATTATCTAGCTCTTACGTACGTTCCTGTCATGCTAACCAGTATTTTGAATTACAGCCGGCAATATCTCAACATGACAGTTTTGATCACACTTGATACCGTTTAAACTTGGATTACTGGCTGCACGTAATACTTCCTCGAAGGCTCTGTAGGCTTGAAAACGAATCTTTTCCGTCCGAGATTTTATTTTGTATTCTGGAATAAGTCTCGTAAATTAAGGGTGCCGCCTACCTCTGAGCCCTGGCGGGAGGAAGGTTACAGACGTATGTTAAATTATATTCGGAGTGGATCAACGCCTGTCGAACTTGTGTATATGCCACAACTCAGCTTTTATTTACCTCGGCGAGAAAAATTTTCCTATAGTATCGTTTAGGCATTCCTTTTAACAAACCTTAAAACTGTAAAGGAATAAGTATGATAAATAAGAATCATATAATAAGTATGATAAAATAGCCATGTTGGGGGACTTAGAAACAGTGTTTTTAATGTATATAAAGATATGGAACGCAATTTATCAGCATGTTTTACTTTCTCTTAACATGCTGCAGCACAGATCATGAGACAGCTGTATATGACAATGTTAAATCTAAAAATTTAATGATCGCATTTCCTCCCATATACTCGGTAATATTTCCTGGGCCGGTTTCTTTAATAATTTCACGAATGTTTGCTATCTTCGTTGTGCTGTCCTGTAACGAACGTTAACGGGGTTCAAGTGCGATAAAATCATAATTTTATATCTTCATGAAATAGTGTTAAGTTTTGTAGACGATACTTATGAATACAGTTTCCTCTTACAAAATTTTAGCTTTCATAGTTTTCTCATAACGGCGCGTCAAAGTCAAAATTTGCTTGTTCTGCTGCCATGCAAATAGCGAAAACCAACTGACCTACTTGAATGTAACAATTCGCTGTGATATCACATCCCATGAACTATGCAATACAGTATTTAAAATACCATCGCGTAATATTTTAAATTAAAAAAAAATCGCAAATGTACAGGGAAAAAAGTTGAAAATTCAGGATTTTTTTAAAAAACAAAAATTGTTCACGGGATTGTTTAAAATGTTTTATTACGTAGCCCGTGGCATGTAATTTCACTGTGAATTATTTCACTAACGTACCAATTGGTTTCCACTGTTTACATGGCAGCAGAACATGCCAATTTTGATTTTAACGCACCGCTAAGCGAAAATAATGCTATTTAAAATTGTTTCGTGCGAGAAAACTGTACTCACGAGTATCGTCTACAAAACTAAAAACATTTCATATAAATATAAAATTATGATTTTATCGCACTTGAACACCCTTAAGCCCTATACACAATAGAAAACTTAGCATTTGACTTCACGATAGCTTTGAATACATGGCTTCTTATAGGGTCGTACACATTGGCACCACGAAACGTGAAGTGAAGTAGTCTTGACTTTACGTTTTCGATAAACTGAAAACCTAAAGTCATAGTCTAGATAGCCATTTGCAAAGAGCAGCTGTTTATGTACGTTATAATAAAAAAATCTTTATGTGCATCGTTTAATTTTTGAGTACTAAGATTTCATGAAAAATTTAACAGATATCGTTTAAATGTATTCCAAAAACTAGCAAATAGAATCTGAGAAGTACCTCTAGATGAACTGTAAGTTTCGTGAATAGTTGGCGTTGCTTTTGTTCTGCAAAATAATATCATAAATGGAAAATATTTCAATAACTGGGCTTATTTTTTAATATGATCTTTGAAATAACTGTGCAATGGGAATTCATGTCTGGATTTGTTTGTATGGACATAGCCTACTCCATTGCGAAATAAATGACTGTCACAAGAAAACCGAAAGTAAAAATAACACAAGAAAACATAAAAAGCAGAGTATGCTTTAGTCATCAGGATACATACACAACATGAAATTCCAAAAACTGGAATATGGTCAGATAAAACAAGGAACAGAAAATAAAAGAAATAACAAAAATATAAAAAAAAACCTAAGTTGACATGCGACACAACGATGAGACGGAACAAAAACACAAACAGAATTACAGTAAACGACACAACGATGAGACAAAACAAAACACAAAGGTGTCGGACACAAACAGAAAGAACAACAAACGACACAGATGATGAGACGAAACAAAACACAGTAGTTTTCCAAACAGTCAGTATTAACGACGTTTCGGGAACTGGAATCTGTTCCCGTCATCAGGTAGACACACAGGGTTCAAGAACACGAGTACGGACTGATGAGGATACTGGAAAAACCATGGGTTTATATAGGGTAAAGCCCCTTATCGTGCTCAGCCAATGGGAGACGAGCTTTATGATATGCTTTTATAGCAAATACATAATGATTTATATCATCCGTTTAAAAAAATTTATAAAATCGTTTTTCAACCGTCGTTACTTTTAACTTTACTGACAAAGTACTTAAAGTAACGGAAACGTAAAGTGAAATGTTAAAGTAATCAATTGTGTGCAGGCCTTACACGGCTGAAATACGTCGGTGGACAAGACAGGTCCAAGGAATGGAACCCCGGGCCAAACAAAGGAAGTCCAAGGTCGCCCGCTTACCTGACCTCACCTCTTCGTCGAGTCGTGCGTCAGGACGTGGCCGGGCGAGCTTTCGCACTATGCAGCCCAGATTAATTCCGAGAGGCAGTAGCTCAACATGGCAACTGGTCAATTAGTGAGAGATTTGTGTGTACCGGTTTCAAATTTCCGAGTCCTACACGTGGGGAACAGTGGAGCGATAAGAGCCATATTACCACACTCGACGGGAAGCATATCGCCTCTATTCACAACGCACCAAACTGGCGTGCAACCCTGAAATATTATTTCTGGATAGTGTGAAGTATAAAGACAATTGCAAACATCTCGTTTTGAACTTTAAAAACGCAGGTGATAAATAACCCCGTTTTTAGCCATTTTGAGAGACCCGAGAATCATGTTTCTAACGAGCGAACTGAATTTTTAAAAATTCGCAAACCCGTAGTTTCAAGCGTGTGTTCTTTATGTAGGTAAAAGTCATATGAATAAGTTAAGCGGTTTCGCGTAGAAAAGAATACCCGTGACACGCTGCAACACCGTCTATGCGCCAGACGAGAGTTTCTTAGGGTCCGGTGTACATCTTTACGTTAGTGTACGGTAGCTGTCTACGTTTGAGGCACGGAAACAGGAAGTAGGTAAGTCGAACATAACACGTCCCTTCAAACACCGCATCGCCCCTAGGCGCGAAGAAATAAACTAGCGTGCAGCGAGTTAGCGAGATATTTTTGGTCAGCGCTCAACATCGAGGTCTATACTCTATATAGCACTGGTGAGGGGTGACATGAGGTGAGTATGGAGCAGGACCGGAATGAAAGGGGCGGTGGAAACGGGAGATCCCCGAGAAAACCCGCCAACCAACGGCATCGTTCGGCACTATTCCCACATGCGAAAACCTTGGGACCGACCCCGCCGGGAAACGAACCCGGAACGCCTTGGAGGCAGGCGAGAGGTCTGGCCCCTCGGCCACCGCGGCTCCCACTAGCGTGCAGTGTTTTCGTAAAATGTTTTTTTCAATAGGACTTCAAGCTATGACCTTGTTGTTTTATGCGTGGAAAGTTTGTGTAAAGACCAATTCAGGTTTCGACGGCTTAGTTTTACGATTACGATCGATATTTATCAGCTACAGCAAAGTGAAAGAGCCATTTTTAGGACTTTCGAGGAGCTTGGGAAACATGTTTTTAATAAACGAACGGCATTTTTTTAATCATAGGGACACAGTTTGAAGTTTGTCTTCTTTTCGTAGATAAACACATTGAAAACATTTTAAATAGTTAGATAAGTTAAAATATTTTCCGTACCACGCTAACAACACGGCTCACGCGTCCAGTCCTCTAACTCTTGAAACCTTGTAAGAGTTGTAAGTACAGGTTACTAAGTTTTACATTCCAGTACTTAATTATATTAACAATGCATTTAACCTAAGTTCAAGGTCATTATCCATGATTTCTACTGCTTTCACGATCGTTATTTTTTATTCCTAAACAAGAGCAAATATCGAAAGACTGTTTGGCAATTTTGTTATTAAACATTGTTTTTACCATGTAGTCTAATGTTCTGGACAAAGAATAAACAGATTTGGCTGATTAGTCCATTAATGAGTATTTCCTTAATTGCATAATCAGCTGAAACTATTGTGTAGTTGCCTTGAAAAAATTAGTTAATGTAGTATGCACTGTTTATAACGAAACTGTACACTAGTTTTTCAATATCTGCTCTCGTTTTTTTTTATTTAAAAATAATTATGGTAATAGCAGTAGGAAATATATGAGATTTTTAAATACTTGTTGCAATGGGAGTTTACTGTTAGAATTTACTGGTTTGTGGACATACGCCATTGCTCATGTTTTGCTGATCAAACCTATGTTGAATGACAGTACGAAAACGAACAAGGAAAAACAAATATAAAACCGACACAAAAATTGAAACAAGCAATCCCAGAGGAATTCTGTCAGTAGCCCCCCCCCCTCTCCCCCCAAAAAAATTGTTATATTAGACAACAAGCATCTTGGTGTTCCGACCAGCTGTGTCTTAGCCTGGAGACGGGAATAGATAGCAATCACCGAAACGTAACAATTTTTCGTTGATGTTAACTTGTGTTGTGTTGTATATTGTCTTTTGTTTGTCGTTCACTGTTTTTGTCCATTTCCATCTTTTTTCATATTGGGAATCTGGTTCTATGTTTGTGTCTGTCTTTTGTGTCTGAGTATTGTGTCGATATTCGAATGAATTATATATATAGAATTCCTTGTTTAATATAACAATTTTTTTCTTGGGAGGGGGGGGGGACTGACAGAATTCCTCTGGGATTGCTTTTTTTTTATTTTTGTGTGTGTTTTATATTTGTTTTTTTTTCCTTGTTCGTTTTCGTACTTTGTCATCCAACACAGGTTTGATCAGTAAAACATGAGCAATGACGTATGTCCACAAACCAATAAAGTAGTAATTATGGCTCATGGCCTTAAGACAGTGATTTGCAGGTAATAGAGCACACATATTTTAGTAAATTTCTGCGAGCTGAAGGTATTGAAACGAGACGTCAACAACATTCGTAAAGCTTGCTATAACCAACACAAACGTTTGACATAGGCCACAATGGACATCGCCATCATAGAGCAATGACAACTACTATACTTTTCGGTAACAACTAACAAAATAGATAGCTGTTAAGGCCACGGTCTGTTATTTATTACAAACAATTGCAAATTACTGTAATATTTATTAACCAACTGCTTTGAAAAAATTTGACATTGTTTACAGTCATTCGTTACACAATTTTCCACAGGATTTTTTTTTTTAAATAATGTACCGTTTGCTAGCAAAAAATTATATTGCTTCATTTTGACTTATTTCGACCACAAAATATGTGATATTTCAGGGGCAAAACCCAATAAATACGTTTGGTGTATAGCAAAAGAAAAATTCAGAAACAAACGATGATATTCAAGTGTTAAAACTTTAAGAAAGAATTATATTTGCGTGAAAAAAAATATTTTCGAAACCACTGCAAAACTAAGAACGAGGCTGGGAAGTGCCCGAAAATTGACACACAGTGTATAGTTTTTAAGGTCGCAGATTGGGTTCACATAGCATTGAAACAGCAACAACTGCGGGTAAGGGTGACAGAGGTGATTACGGATCTGGCCCAGAATAAGAGCGAGGAAACTGCATTTCCCCAATACATCCCTCCCGTATATCTTCGCTATCACAACAAACGAGTCCCACATGTCAGATCCTGGAAGTGACCTCGACCTGTTGTCAAATCGGTTATCTCCTTAGAGTGATGCGATCGATAACACCTCCGCTGCTTCCTGGACTGTTAGCTCGGCCCACTTGACGCATAATTTGACGTCGCCACTGCTATTTGTTACTATTTCTACACGATTTAGGAGTCAATTTACGGGTACTTCCCAGCCTTTGTGAACCAAAATGTACTGTATCATTTTACTCGTCTTCGCGTCCGCTACAACATGAAAAAGAGCTTTAACCGTCATTCTGGGACAAACCGTGTAAATGAAACTCTGTACATATTTATCGTATTTAACAAAAATCTTAAACTGTAATTACATTACATTCACGCAAGTACTTACCAAAGCGGCAAGAGCAGTGAAACAGCAGTTTTTTTTTTTTGTTGCGGAATAAAGATTTCCTGCAGTATATCGATATATATTTATTTACTTATTTCTTATAGACTAAATCTCAAAACTAGCGTGAGAAACAAGTCATATTAATTTGTTTAAAAAATATATATATGACTTCATATAGTAGCACTTGTCTGTGTCTCGCACTAGGTAACTTAAATCAATACTAGTCTAAAGGAATTTCCGAAGCAAAAAACTGTCACCACTTGACGAATCTTAAAGTTTCCAGCTAGAGTCCGAAATGATGGTCTAGCACGTCATTGGTGGAATTTTTAGTTTACTACCGCGAGAAAACAGGGCCAAGGTCATTACAATGCGAGCACAATAAGAATAATGGCACTGTAGTGTTGCTACTACTGTTTACTACTGCCGACCTTGACGAGAAGCACTTGTTGGATCACATCACAGTACGGCAGATCAGACATGTTTCATGTTCACTACACATTTCAGTTTTTATATTCAGTTGCGTTTTACATGCTAATGCCCGATAAAATACGCGCAAAAATACGACAGTGGCCTTTGATATTACGTACCTAACTTTTTTAACATTATTTCTTTCTTCGTCTTTGCACTCAAAACACGTCACAATCGCTCAAATTTGCTTACCAGTGTTGCCGCATTACACTACATACTGCGTCATAAAAATTCCAGGGGTGGTTTACTAAATAAGAGGAAAACTATTTCCCATTGACATATTACGAGGTCGTTTTACCGAAAATGTTAATTTTTTTTTAATGTTTGTGTTTGTACGAGACATGGTTTGTTTTGTAGGCATATATTGTGACTGTTTTTCTGTAACGAAAATGTTTTACCTTTCATAGTTTTTTTTTGTATTTTACCTTACTAAAGCCAAAATTTGCAAAAACAATTGGTTTTATGCAATAAAGGAAAACCAACTTACTAACCTAAATGAAAATATTCACACTGAAGAGAAGTTCCATGAACATGACATGTCTGCAAAACGCATTATTTTGTATAAAAAATTATGATATTAAAATAAAAAATATAAAATACGTAATTTTAAAAAATTAAAAATACAAAACTAACCCATGTGGTTTTTATAGACGATATATGTCATAGTCCATGGCACTGTTCTTCAGTTTGATTATTTTATTTCTTTAAGCATGTTGGTTTTCCTTTATTGTATGAAACCATTTTATTTGCAAATTTTGAGTTTCATATAGCACAATACAAAAACTATGGAACCTAAAAAAATTCTAGTCACAGTAAAAATTAGTCACAATATATTACGCCTACAAAACAAACCATACCACGTACAAATAAAAATAATTTTAATGCAATTAAATTTTCCTGTGATGGATGCATTTAAATAAACAAGTTTTTTATTTTATTTATTGATTTGTATAGAGGATTTAAAAGAACATATTTAAGCCTATGTGTTATACTTTGGGCTTAGTATTAATATAAAATATTGCCTTATGTGACCAAAATTATTATAGTAAAAGTTTAATTTTATTAAAAGGTGAGGTTTGTAGTTGTGACTTGAGAAAAAGGCTTGAAGAAAGGGGATGTTGCATTATATGGTTTGGGAGGGGGTGAGATAGTGTATTGACGGG
>PNEQ01127577.1:0-32210 GCA_003012365.1 Medauroidea extradentata | reverse complement strand
AACCTCTCTCGTCGCTATATCACTCATCCATAGCCTTACGTTGATAAGGTAGAGTGGCTGCATGTGCAGCAAATGCACCTCACTGCACTATATGTTGGCACTTGAACTGCGCGCAGCGTGTTCGCAGTTACGTTTTTTTCTCAGAGACCAGTAAACAAGCGTCCACAATACTTATCTACGAAAAACAAACACACTTCAAAATACTTGTAAATAGATGGTGAAGAACTGAAACCTATGTCAATGTTCAGACTTTTTTAAAGTTACTGCACGGGAAATTTAACGAAGTATGTTTGACATAGTGAACATAGTAAATAAAATTTTAACTTAACATGCTATATCAAGATTACAGCTGTGAATGTGCTCCATGCAAACTAAACAGTTCTTTCTCTTTCCTGTGAAATAAAAAAAATTGACATAGGTTTTCATTCTTCCCCATCGAAATATGACTCAAGACACCACGCACATTGGAAGTAAAATTTTAAAGCCCTCAACCTCTGCTAAAATCGACTTTTTCACGCGGTTGTTTCTCAATATATATGTAACGGCTTTGTTCGAAATTGAGGTCTACAAGTACATTGAACTTTGCTGCAGTGACGCGTTCAATAAAATGATAGGGTTACCGCTTAAAGGGGACGGTGCGCCAAAGCAGTGAATTTACACTATTTTCGACATAACTTTTTCCCCTCGCTTATTAACGAAAATCAAGGTTCGACAATCCGAAAATTATACTTTAGTACAACAGTGATGGCAGATAGGAAAAAGATACATTTTTCCTATCTGCCATCAGTGCTCCAAAAATAAGAAAGTCTGTGAGTATGTAATGAGCAAGAAGATGTACAAAAGTGTAATCTACGGATTGTCGAGCCTTGATTTTCATAATAAACAAAGAAAAAAATTTAAGTCGAATATTGTAATAATTCTCTGCTTTGGCGTTTCATCCCCCTTAAAGTCCCACAGCAAAAACGTTACGGCGGGAACACAGCGCGCGTTTACGACTTTGGCCGTAGAGGCGATATCACAATACACGTGCCGGCCGACGTCGTTCGTATAGCGCCTCATTGATTTTCGTCACACACACACACACACTAACACACACACAAACATACCCTTGACCAGGGCTTTCAACTTGCCAAGTTTGACCCACGGGAACAGCGGAGCAATAAGAGCCATGGTACCACGCTTGACGAGAAGAATATTGCCTATATTCGCCGCGCGCTAAACTGGCGTGCAAGGTTTTAATATATTTTCTATGGGACTTCAAACGGGGACATCATTTTTGATAGTACTAAGTAAAGGCGAACGCAAGCCTCTCGTTTTTCACTATTCAAATTCAGGTGGTATTGTCGGAGTTACAGCCGTCTAGTTATTTTAATAGCAATTATGAGATGCCCGAAAATCATGTTCCTAACAAAAGGTGTATATTTTTAAAAAACCTAGAAGTAAATTGTTTTTTGTAGATAAACGTAATAAACACGAAGTTTTTATAATTTTTACTAATTACTGACTAAGAAAATAATTAGCCAAAATTATACGAACTTATATTTTGGGAAAATTAGGCTTACACAGTACAAACAATTTCCAACATTTGTATGTAACGGTTTCGCTATACCTGCTCTATTTCATGATTTAAAAAATTAAGCACTCAAAAACAGCATAAATAGGGGCCTGTGGGCTTATCCACTATGGAGCAACTCCGGTGCAAATGTTGTACTGCACTCGTGTAACAGCGATAGTTTATCATCCCCCTGGCATCGAACATGTTATCGCCTCCGTGAACACACACTTTAACAGACACTCAGTTGAAGTGGCACCACTCGACTGGAGAACACTCACTCGAATGAACCACACATTCAATGAAACATCGATCCTTATCTCAGTAGATGGAAATCAAAATAAAACCCACTCGTAGAGGCTAAGCAGTTAACTGTGAATTGCCGCTGTTGTTTTCACTGTCAAAAGATATTGTTCGTTCTACTAATTGTAACAGTGACTAAGAGCACTCGCCTCCCACCAAGGCGATCCGTGTTCGATTCCCGGCGAGGTCAGTCCCCGGATGCCGCTAATCGGCGGGTTTTCTCGAGGATCTCCCATCTGCCCCGTCCCTTCATTCCGGGGCAACTCCGTACTCCCATATCACCCCTTACCAAAGCTAAAGACCTATATGTTTAGCGCTGACCAAAATCTCATCACTTAACACCTGGGGCGACGATAATAAAAATTATTATTATTTACAAGGCAGTTTCAGATACTATTCACACTTTGCCATGATCGTAAGAACATTTTCAAACTCGTGGATGGATCAAAAAAGAATTCAAAGAAGTCGCGTAGGTTTCTGCTGCACATATTCGGCATGCTAAAATACGACGGCCTTGCTGTTTTGGTAAAAGTTAAGATAAAAAAACCTCTCCAACTATTTTGGCCACAGAAGAGTGTATTTTCTAACTAACGCCGGCTCCGAGACTTCACAGAGCGTGACGTTCAGGCTGTCAAGGGCACGAAATTGGCGAAGAAGGCCAGGGAGTTGCCTAAAAATAGATGACCAACCGTGAACCGATTACAAATCCTTTCCTGAACTTGGGGGATTTATCCGCATGCCCCGCAGCAGTTGCCACGAAGGCAGTGATCGACGTGGTCATATGAGCGTGTTACTATACAGCCGGCCTCATTCGATGCCTAATTCCGTACCAGTTTCATTCCCATTTTCTATTACCATTTATGCTTTGTGTTGAGCCGCGTTCCACCCTCCCAATGGTCTGTGAGGCCAAGACGATTGATTCCCTACCTACACGAAACTTTTCCAAAAACGTAATGCGCTATTTTTGTTTTTAGGTTTTTTGCTCCTTTTCTACCCATAAACCTCTATACCCAATCGCAGCAGATTTGTTGGTCACGTGACCATAAAATTTCACGTAAGACTGTGCAAATGGCGTCGACATCACAAAATATCGTGAGTAAACTAACTTTAACGCATTCCGAAGCATTGCTCGACTACCATGACCACATCCTTTATATTGTTTCTGCAGTCAAGGTCCAGTCAATCAATTCCGTTTGCGTTTTCTCAATCTATTTCTCTAAAACCTATTCAATTTTCATTAAAATAGAGTTTAAATGTTTCTTCCAGTTTTCTGTTACCTAGTTATGAAAAGTGTGAATACGTACGTGGAGGAACGGAGGAGTGAAAAATTGTGCTGATTGGACTATGCAGTAGTAATATCCCGATGCAAACATTGTGTCTACGATCACGTGACCTCTGACGTGTACAATATGGAGAACGTGTTTATGTAAGTACAGTCGAACTTGTTTGTATATTACTGTTTAAAGCGAAACATCTTATTTATAATGTATGCTTACTTGTGTACTGAATAAGTTACTTGTCGTATGACAGGCATATTTTGAGTCATATTTGTGGACCATTCAAGCTTAATACCTTTCCTTAGCGCAAATTGTGTTTGATGTATAGGTAACAAATATATTTCACTGCTCCTTTGTTGTCGCTCTGCACGACAGCCATTGGGTATGCACGACGAACATTTTCGTTGTGGAACGTAATTTTAACACTTATTAAGAAATTCACATCACAAAATACGAATATCTCTATGTCATACCCTTAACATTAAACTTTCAAACAAGGAAAAATTAGGTTGCCGGCAGGCCTATTGTTTTGCCTACGATCACGTGATGTGTCATATGTACAGAAGAAGCGTATTGTCGCTCTTTCTACGGACGGAACGAACCATTTGTTATTAAAAATGCTACTGATTCCGATATGACCAATGCTATACCCACGGGTATTAAGGTCATTTTTTCTACTTGTTTCGCGAAATTAATTTTATACTCCTGAACAAGAGCTGACATTAAAAACCTGTTTGGCAGTTTTGTTTGAAATTGTCTCCGTGTCGGCCGATTTTTTTTTTCCAAGGCAGAAAATATTACGATTTTAGCTAATTATGTAATTAACGGATATCCTGTTAATTAGCTTATTCGAACCCGTATAATTTCTTGACTAGAAAAAAAAATTATACCACGGCAAAAATAATTTTCAACAAAACTGCCAAACATACTTTTATAAATGCCCTTGTCTAAACTTAATATATATATATATATATATATATATATATATATATATATATATATATATATATATATATATATACTGCAAACAGTAGAAACAGTAGAACATAGTCTCAACAGAAGGCCTATACAGGAATTAGGCGTTGTGTGAACTGCCCGAGTAAATGTGGTATAGCATGTCCACATTAAACTGAGCACTCAGTAAAACTTGTAATTAATTGAACATATGTTTCATTGGGCCAAGAGACGTTCACTTTTGAGTGTGTTGAAATGGGTTTTTAGTTACGAGGAAGTTTTCATAGTAAAAATAGCGAAGATGGCTGCAAAAAGGGCTCAAAGAAAACTTAATGCAATGCTAACTATCGTGAACGGCCAAGCGGCGTCATTTAAGGTTTTTCTTGAGGGGGGAGGGGGGCAAGGTTTTTTTTTCGGTGACAGTGACCTTGTTGCATCTTTTTTATTAATTAAGCACGTATAAATTAGAAACTTTAATAATAAAACTTCAGTTCTATGTGCTTAAGTTAGCATTATTTAAATAACAAAATATAAAAAATATGTTTTAAACATATAACATTCTCAATCTAATGACGCCCCTGCCTGTACGAGGGTTCGCTTCTTGCTTCCTTTAAAATGCAACTCCTTGTCAGCCGGCAGCAACATTCCTGCCCGAGATAAGGTCAATGGTGCTAGTGTCTGCCAGCTGAGAGCGCGACCTTTGTAGTGAAGGCGGACATTCTCAACAGCTGGCTACCACTCCTTGTCTAGACGTCGTTCGGGATAAAGCGAACACGAAACAATTTAACCTTCGAAAAATATCACTAGCCGTTACTTAATATGATTCAACATTAACTATAGTCCCCTTACTACTTGCACGGTACGCAGCGAAATTACGCAATGTAGTTCCACGTATTTTACTTTTTAAATGCAACACTATTGAAACAAAATTAACCGAAATAAACGTAATTGTATTGCATTTAATTGCATCAACATTATTTATCACACTGTATCGATTAACACTGACTGCACATTTTATCTTACTCGCGCGAACACAAAGTGGCCTGTCCAAAGAGGATAGACTAGAAATGTGTTTGAATTACATACGAGCACATACTTATAAGTTCGTAGCACTTCCTTGTATTACATGAATGAAATTACTTCGTATCGGCTGTACACAAAAATGTAAAGGGAAGTGTATGTTGCATTATTGTAAAAACACATACTAGCTTACAATTTTTGTAACGTAAATGTCTGGCCTTTCTTTACAAACAATGACATTATACAATACTTAAAATTTTATGACACAATGCATTGACAAAGACTTTAGATGATAAATCGCGTATTGAAATAGATTACAGTGTTCTCGTATTCGGGTACAGAAATTAACATCCGTGCTACAGTACACGAAGTCAAATTGAGTTGACAGGACTCATTCATCTGTATGTACAACGGCAACATCTGTCAATATAATCAGGTCAGTTGAACAAACCCTTACCTCATTGCAAATTGAGCAATAGATTAAAATAAAAAAAAATAAAAAAAAACCCTCTAACGTTTGTGAAGTCACAGGTGAATCGCCAAGACTCATCCCTTTATAGACGTTATTTCTGACATTTTCCACTTGTAAAGTATTTAACTCTCATAGTTTTACTATAGCGACTTGACAAAATCAAAATTTGCAAGTTACGGGAAGATGGTAATAACAAAAACCAAGTGTCTTACTAGAATGAAATAACTTACACTGAACGTAGATATCGTGGGCAATATGGTAAAATATTTAAAAAGACAATGATATTCCTTTGCACTTTTTTAAAAATCTGAAAATGATAATTTACTTAATTTATGGCAATTAAAAAAAATACAAAAAGACTGTTGTGTGTTTGTAACACGACTCATGGCTATGTATGTAGGGCTATGCAAATGCAGGCTCAGTCCAGCTGGGATGCTGAAGTCTGTGCAGGGGCGTCATTTCAGGTTTTTCTAGGGGGGGGGGGGGGCAAGATTTGGTTTTCCGGCAACAGTGACCTTGTTGCATCTTTTTTATTAATTAAGCACGTATAAATTAGATACTTTAATAATAAAACTTCAGTTTTATGTGCTTAAGTTAGCATTATTTAAATTTAAAAATACAAAAAATATATTTACACACATAAATGACGCCCCCGAGTCTGTGGTGTAACCAAATATCGTAAAAGGGTAACATGGGGAAGCACAGCTTTTTAGCATTTGCTATATAGTCCTTGTACAATATTTCGTGTTACTCCGAACGCAATTCGCGGCATGCAACTAGCCAGTAGTACACCGGTTTGCGTTGCCGTGGACCGGCCGACAGTTTAAAAACACGCGGCCACGTCAGCATTCGTCCGCAGCACGCTTGATTAGCACGCCACACACGCACGCACACGCACACACACGCACGCACGCAAGCGATGAATACAGCCACGAGAAACAACCGTAGACACGACACTACATACTGTTATAGGTCGTTCGGGATCAACTTAGCACTAAAAAGTTAACCTTTGATAAATATCACTAGCCGTTACTCGATATATATCAACATATCCCCTTACAGCTTGTATGATTGGCAGCGAAATTACGTCATATAGTTCGGTGTATTTTTATATTTACATAGAACATTACTGAAACAAAATCAATCGAAATATGTATTTTAGGTAATTAACTTTTTTCATCAATCTTTAAAAATTCCCACTGACTGCACAATGTATCTTACACGCGCAAATATCAAGTGACGTGTCCAGAGATGTTAAGACATTTCTCGCCGTTAGACGTTACACGCGGAAAGATACGAATTGGCAGAAAATAGAACTTAAGCAAAGCTTTTTGGAGTGCAAAATTTATCCGGAATCACCTAACCACTAAACCCCAGCCTGTAATAAAATTGTGCTCTAAAGTATTAAACTGTTACTTATCTAATATTAATGTTATATTTTGGATAAAACAAAAACTGATTTTACAATAATAATTCTGGTCATTACATGTATTATTCAATACAGGTTGTTGTCAAATTGCGTGTCAGTATTTTAGGGAAACAATGCTCACATCTAGAGGTTGCTGATGCACGGAGCGGTGCCAGAATGATAGGGTGGGGGGGGGGGCAGAAGATCCCAGAGAAAACCCGTCAACCAGCAGCATCTTGCGGCACGTTTCTTACTTGCGAAAATCCGGGGACAAACCCCGCTGGGAATCGAACCCGAAACAACTTTGTGGGAGGCGAGTGCTCTATCCACTACGGCCACCGCGACCACTTTATGCCTAAGAAAACAGTGACAGATGTTTTAAGGTGTTTAAAATTTTTACAGTCCGTCTTTGCTGAAATTATCACACTTTAAAATAAAAGATATACAATTACTAGCTCTTTACTGGCAATCAGTATAAAGTGCTATGCTATTAAAACAAGTATATAAGTGTTGTTTTTTTTTTCTCAACATCGTACAGTGCACATCTGTCTCTGTTAGTGAGTCAAACTCCTTTTGAACTGGACCATCGATATAACAGTGTACAGTCAAGTATTTGACTTATAGTTTGACTTAGTGATTGGTTAAATCCATAATTAAGATCTATAAATGGACACAAAGACGTGAAGTATTCTTCACTGCGTTCTAGGAAATTCGGAAGCATACTTCAAAGTCTGTTACGTAATATTTTCGAGAAAAATCTTTTATTAAGGAAACAGAATACTTCGATTCTGTCTCAAGTGCTATTTTACAACAGATATACAGTAATTTGAGACTTTGTAAAATTGAAAAGTTAACTTTGTCATAATATTTATTTCTTTGAAGTTTACTTGATGCTCGCAACTGTGATTTCATAAATGGCACAGAAACAGTCACATGATGACATTTTCAGATGATGTAAAATCCTAGGAGTGGAGGCCATCTGGCTTGCTCGTGTGATACGGACAAGCTGTCCCGAGTGACTAATTACCGTGAAGATAAGCACTATCTCAGTATCTCACCCTCGATGTAATATGTCTCCTATACGAGAGACATTTCCCAACTAATTGTCTTCACCAGCCATTTCCTGTTGTTTTCGTGTTCCCACGTACGACAGTCAACGCCTAATAGCAGGGTGTCGTTGGATGCTATCAAACCTGGTTTCATTAGTTAGAATTACTGCTAGAATTCTCGACATACAGAAACCCATACTTAAAACAATTAAGTAACCGTCGATCCATAAACTGTACAATTTTTTTTTCGAGATAACCGTCGGCTTAAGGCCATGATCTTACATTTATTTCAAACAATTGCAAATAACTGTAAAATTTTTTTAACCAAATGCTTTGAAAAAAAATTTGAGGCAGTATACAGTCACATACGATACACAATTTTACCCAAGTTTTTTATAATATTGTACCGTTTGCTACCAAAAATTATTTTGCTTATTTTGACAAAAAAAAATATTTGTCATTTCAGGGGCAAATATCTAAAAATCGGTTTGGTGTATTCCAACAAAAAAATTCAGATGCAAACTATGACACATGTGGAAAAATCCAAGAATGAATTTTTGATGTATTAATTTTCGTTTAAAAAAATATTTTCGAAAGCATTACAAAACTAAGGAGCGAGGCCTCAAGGTTATGCTTTTGTTTCTATTTTTTTTTAGCGATATTATCTTTATTACGTCTAAACGAGAGCAGATATAAAAAATATCTGTCCGGCAGTTTAGTTTTAAATGATTTTCGCCATCATAGTTTTTTTTTCCAAAACCATGAATTATACGGTCAGAATTTCGTTACTTGCATAATTAGCTAAAACCATAGTATTTACGGCGTTGGAAAAAAATCAGCCAAAGTGGAGAAGACGATTTTAAACAGAACTGCCAGACAAATGTTTGATATCTGCTCTCGTTTAGATATGAACATTTAGTAACCTTATAACCTGATAGCTTCACTGTATCTGCGTCTCAAATGTCGAAAATTACATCCGGTGTACAGCCCTAACAAGTTCGCCCTTGTGGACCAGTCACTCCTGAACCTCTCTGGCAGACGGAGTCCTTAAGGGCGCGGCTACCACAATTTTCATCACCATTTTTTTTATTTGTACCAGATATAATTTTTTCTTATTTTAGACACAAAATGTGACAAAATTTGGCTCTAATGAAATTATTTTACCTCTCATAGTTTTCGCGTAACGGCTTGTTAAAGTCAAATTTTGCATGTTTCTGTTTTAAGGAATACACTAAAACCAACTGATATACCAAACTGAAAAAAAAATCACAGTGGATAAAGTCATCGCAGGCTACAATGTCATGCTCATAAAAATAAAGAACAAAAATTATATGTATTTAAAATTTGTTTTGAATTTGTAAAATTTTTATTTTCATTTCTAGCATTTTTTTAATACTAATAATTATTATTCTTTATTTTTAAGAGCATGTCTTTATCCACTGTGATTTTTTTTTAGTTTGGTATTTCGTTTGGTTTTAGTGCAGTCGTTAAAACGGAAACCTGCAAAATATGACTAACAAGCCATTACGCGAAAACTATGAGAAACATAAAAATGTCATAAGAGCCAAATTTAGTCACATTTTGTGTCTAAAATAAGAAAAAAATATTTGGTACAAATAAAAAATTAAAAAAAGGTGATGAAAATTGTGGCAGACCGCGCCCTTAACAGCCTTCTGTTGGATATTAAATAAAAATAGATGTATTCAGTTGTCAGCGATTCATTTATCTATTAATGAACCATTTATAAAACGCCTATTACGTGAACTACCAACCAAAATTAATGAGCGTTATATTTAACGTTTACGAAATTTATGTGAACAAGGTTTCTCCAAGGACGTTTTTCAAAATGCTGAAAAAAAAAAAAAAAATTATAAACCGGTTCCATAAAGGCGCGAACATATGAAGGTGCCTTTCCGGACCTAATTCCTTGCGACACACTTGCGGGAGCGAAACAGCCTTGAGTTATCAGCAGTAAGTGTCGCGTTAGATATTATCACCTAGCTGGCGTGTGTACACGGGAATTACGTCCACACATTTTCCTAGTAATAACTTCTACGTTTAACCACCATTTAGGAACCGGCATGAGTTGTCGCGGTCTACAACAATTTTCATCACCATGTTTTTACTTTTTATTTGTACCAGATATATAAATTTTTTTATTTTAGACACAAAATTAGACTAAATTTTGCGCTTACGAAACTTTTTTATCTCTCATAGTTTTTACGTAATGGCTTGTTTCAGTCAGAATTTGCATGTTTCCGTTTTAAGGACTACACTAAAACCAACAGACATACCAAACTGAAAAGAAAAAAAAAAAAATTACAGTGGGTAAAGACATCACAGGCTACAATGTCACTTCCATAAAAAAAACGTTTTGTATTTAAAATAAAAACTACGAAATTAAAAAAAAATTTCAATTCAATGTTTGTTTTAAAAATACAAAAAAAATTGTGGGTTAACATAGCTGAATTTGTAGCCTACAACACCGTTATTCACTGACAAATTTTTTTCAGTTTGGCAAGTGAGTTGGTTTTAGTATCGTCCTTAAAACGGAAACGTGGAAAATGTGGCTTTAATTAGCTATTATACAAGTACTATGCCAGATAAAAACATTTTATATGAGCAAAACGTAGTCACATTTTGTGTCTAAAATAAGAAAAAAATATATATATCTGGTACAAATTTAAAAACAAAAACATGGATATGAAAATTGCTGTACACCGCGCCCTTAAACGTCTATAGACAGATATCAGAACAAAAATTATAACTTATTCGCTGAAAACTTTATTGGAGACCGAACTGAACAGACGGTTCCAACTGGCATTTTCTGTTAACAAAATGTTCACTTGACCCGATATTGTGCAGAAAATCTGTTATGTATTTTGGTGTTACGTATTTTGGAAACTACCGAGGGTTACAAATTACCAATTATCAATTGCAAAACCCCAAGCTGTCGCCATATTGCAATAATCAGGAAAACACAACCTACATTTTTTTTATTATGTTAAACTTAATAAAACTACGATCACTTCTCTCAAATTCTTTGTTTAGCGGCCTTCCAATCAATTTCTGTTGTATAACTAATATACCGTCATAAAACGTAACATTACCAAAACGCAGAACTCTGAAAACAATTACCAAAGTTAGTTGGAACACGACCCAGTTATAAGCGTTAATGGCTATGTAAATACGTGTACAATGCCCAACACCTTTGGCTGTGTTTCCAAGTATTTGTCGTCGCTTTCACATTTCCTTCATCTTTCCTTTCTTCTTGGATTCACTCCATTTTGCTTGTTTCCTTCTTTCCTGAAATCCTGCCTTTTGGGTTACTTCTCTGAAAAGAGCTCCGTTATCTATGGTTTCTTTCAATTTAAATTAAACACATGTGTTAGATTTGTAGCTATTTAGTAACTTGATTTGCTCGTTCAGTAGGTTATACTCTATGTCATAGAAGATTGGATAAATTTGACAGCAACTTATGGGCAATAATTTGTACGATTTTGTGATTTACAAAAGACAAACTTTGCAGCACGAATGCTGAAATGGACATCTCAGGTAAATTTTAGAGCTAAAAATGTCTTGCATTGTGCAAGAAATCACAGAATATTAAAAATTATTGCCCAAAATAGCTGTTAAATGTTACCAGACCTAATATGAAACAGAGAATACAATCAATTCGGTATGTTTATTAAACTGCAGTTCTTGCTCTCAATACGCGAGTTTTTCTATTTCAAATAGAGCTCTTTGTAGTAACACAACATCGCAACTACGTCCGTTATTCCTTGAACATTTAACAACGTTGTTGAACACTTCAAATATAAAATTACCTCGTCTCCCAGCTGCCACAAATGTGTATACATATTATATAATAGTCGTCGCCTTGCCTTATAGCGACTCGAACCCAAAACCTCATACCAGCGAGTGAGAGATTTTGTTCAGCACTCAACATCGACGTCTAGCGCTGATGAGGGGTCACGAAATGAGTATGGAGCAGCGCCGGAATGAAGGAGGGGGGATATCCCAGAGAAAAACAGCCTACCAGCGGCATCGTCCGGCACGATTCCCACTTGCGAAAATCCGGGGACCGACCCCGCCGGGAATCGAACCCGGATATCCTATAGGCTGTTCACTATAAACTGAACACTTAGCACGACTTGTAATGTATATTAAAAATATGTTTTATTGGACCAATAGATGTGAACTTTTGAGAGTATTGAAACGTTTACACTTGTATTTTGTTACATGGAAGTTTTCATATCACCAATAGTAAAGATGGCTGCAAAAGGCACGAAAGAAACTTAACGTAGTGCTCACTTTATCGTGAATGGCCTATACCAGTGTTTCGAACTACGCCAAGATGGGTCGTCGGAGTTATTTTAAAAAATTAAGTACAGTATACGTATCAATACGACGGCCAAAATTGACTTATTTAATTATTCATCTGTGGTCATACCTGCTTTACGGGATTCCTGCAACATTTTACATCTCACCACCCCGTAAATTGAACTACTCAAAATATTAAAATAGCTTTTAGGATATTTGCATAAGCTCCATTCGTATTTTAAAAAAAAAAATAACCTTTTCGATGTCTCAACATGTAAAAGAGATACAGAGGATCAACTGAAAACGATTTAATTTTTTAATGCCCCGAAAGGATGAATTTCGAATAATTTTGAGACTGCTGTTTAGGAATATTCGTTAAGTTTCTTACTAAAGTAAAAATTAATTTGATATTTTAACAGGTTTAAGAGGTTACCGAGGATTTACTGGGTACAGACTATTTTTTATAATACCTTAATTCCATAACTTGGATTTAAGAATTTTAAAAATTCCAGAAATTTTGCAATGTGCACTTACGTTTCTTCTGTAGCAACGAACACCTCGATATCTCCAATGGTTTAAGCGCTATCGAGAATTCGTTGAAAATTTTCACCCCTATCACCCCCTTAATTTTCGAATTTCGAAAAAAATCCCTTCTTAGTGGGTGCCTACGATATAAGCTAGGTACCCTTAACATGTCACGTTTCTAGATCCACCGGTTCGGCCTGCAGAGTCAGTGCGTGGTATTTCGATTTTGTACACGAGGAAATTTATTATATACGCAACCACTATATATATATATATATATATATATATATTTAACTATACTATTTTTATACTATACATTCTAAATTTGGTTACTTATGCCTTTGAAAGCGTCGAAAAAAAGCTTAACAGACCTTGCAGCCAACATTTAACACCAGTTTCCTTTGTTGTATCGAGAATTTAAACCAATTTCCAACACTGTACTAAGGATATGGCTCCTTGGAAACACGTAGTGTAAACGTTAAGACTGTGTCGTTTCCGAAGAATTACGACAGAACTCAAGTTTCAATATTTATCCACACTTCACGTCGTGCTGAGAAAAAAAAAAAGGGGGGGGGGGAAATAACAGGTTGTGAAAAAATTAGAGCATAAGTGACGCTATGAAGAAATACTAGGCACACGCCACTGGTTGACACCTCCAGCTGACGCAAGCCCAGAGAATCCCAGTTAATCGTTGTCCACATGTGCGCAGAAATAGGCGTGTTTGGCCTTGTCTATAAATAGCCACCACTATCTCTGTGCGAGAGATGAACAAATACTGACGTGGGGGTGGGGGGTTTTATCAGAGGGACCTAGGATGTAGGAAGTCGCATTAAAACCGAACAGGGAAACATCAGCTCACAACAGCCTATTTGGGTTTTTTACCCCATTACATTTAAAAAAAAAAAAAAAAACTTAAATATTCTTACCGGAATGCTTTGAAAAAAAAAAACCGAAGACTACGAGTAATCATACAGTGCACACTTCTATTAAGGCGGTTTTTTGCAAAATAATGAATTCTTTTCTCACAAAAAAAAGTTTTGCTTGATTGTTGCTTATTTTCGTTAACACAACTGGTGATACTTTGGTGCAAAAAAAACTGGAAAACGAGGTTTATTGTAACAAAAAAAAATGGACACAAACAGTGATATATTTCTGACAATATGTAGGGATTCTTCGATATGAAAATAATATTTCTTGAAAGTACATATAAATTCAAGATCAGTGTGAAACTACCAGTCGTGGTCTTAAATGTACAGAGAGGCCACTGTGCTTTATTTATATTTGAACGAGATATGGTTTGTTATGAAGACATACAGTGTAACATTTTACTGTAATATTTTATCTTAAACTTTCATATTTTTTATAATGGCAATGGAAATAATTCACACTAAATAACGAGGTTGCAGGCAGCAACGTTTCCCTATATAAAAAGGAACAATTAATACACTACTGTGTATTTTTTTATTGTTGGATTGTTTAAATTATTGAATTTGTTTATTCAAATTTTAACTTTTTTTTTGCATACAAAAAATATATACATACTTTTTTTTATCTACGAGACATTGTAGACATAACATAGTTAAACTACGAAAGCTAAAAAAATTTTACATCAGAAAAAATGGCCACAATGTAGGTCTACAAAAAAACCATATCACGTAAAAGCATACCATCGTGGTTTCAGCCAAATGTATTACATCTAAGAGGGCGTGGTACATAATTCAACGCTAAAAGCATTAATATATAACTGTAGGTTTCTTGAAGCCAATTTGCGAAAATTAAACAATAGCAATCCTAGACAACAGTTTAAGCCAACGTTCTAAACAAAATTGTTTCCAGTGTTACGAACTTCTGAGGCACAATCTCTGACGCCAGAACCTCGTGCATTTAACTGCGGCGCAAGAGATCGCGCGTAACGAATTAGTAATTCTGGATAAATATTTACTCAAAGTTGGCAAATGCAATATTACCTATGATTGTCATTGAGTGAGTAATTTATACATATTGGCTTCGAGAAAAAGCGTATAAATCAAGTTATGTTTTCAGCGTTTACTTATAATCTACCACGCACTCTTTGGCTTAAAAATATAATTAAATTGAAAAAAAAAAAAAAAAAAAAGTATCAACTAAAGGGCGTGGCCGTAAATATGACACTTATACCCATCGTTCTTATGTGACGGCTTATACACGTTGCCAGCTACAAAAACAATCTACTTATACTATTTATAAGCCCTCTGAGCCACGCCGTGGCAACGACGTATACAACTGCACAATAAACTAGCATAACGAGAAATGCCCGTCGTAACGATAAGAACAAAGAAGAAGCTATTTTCAACAAAACTTGGAGGCGGTTTTATGATGCCTACAATCTTTCAGGCTTTAAAAAAATATATCGCAAACAAGTAGACCTTAGGAATCGTGGCTGCAAGGTTCGTAGATAGTATGTTAGGCGACTGGAGCGTGTTGGCTTATCGGTTAACGTCGGGCGGACAATAGCGGGCTTTCGCAACGCAGGACGCGCGCGGGGCTGCTTGTTTACGCCCGCGAGCAACTCGACAATTATTCTGTTACACCGCTGCCTGAGCGCATTACGTGCTAAACAGCCGGCGACGGGTACATCGAGGATCGAGTTGCGGCCTTCACGCTAACAACTAGAGAACATTCTGGAGCCCTCTCGTGCGATCTGACTCGTCGACGACAGCCGTGCGCGAAGACAATCAAGTCAGACGAGATTGGCAGACCTCTAGAGTTTACCTGTTTAAATGACTGCTTGTTGGTTTTTAAGAGCGTTAACGTAGCAAAATGCATAATTTTGTACTTGCACAACATAAGTGTAATTTTTATGGACTTAACTTGCGACTACATTATTAACTCGTCAAAATTATTTAGCTCGCATTATCTTGTCATAGCAATGCAAAAGTCAAGGTTTTCAAGTTACGGGAACATGCAAATAACAAAAACCAACTGGCTTACTCTAATAAAATAATTTATACTGAAAACATCTCGCGCAGAGATTTTCGTATAGAAAAATTATTTTCAAATCAAACCGAGAGTATTTTTGAAATTCTGTAACAGAGGCCTAAGTATTACCATATTAAAAGTTATAAAAATTACCGTTTTCCAATTTTTTTTTACAATTTACGGTTTCAAACTCTTATTAAAAAACCATTTAATTTTTTTCCTCGAAGAAAAAAAACATAATATCACATAGTGCTACATAAATAAAAGCTGAAAAAATATCTACCCTGCAAACAAATCTCCTCGAATTTTGATGCGAAATCGAGACTTCATTGACGATTGAGTGTTACCAGTCGTCCGCTAGCACGGTTGCAGAACAGGTCTGGACACTCGCCTGGAAACTTGACCCCCTTGTTGTTTGGCTGTAGTTCACCAAGTTACCGAGAATATTGTGTTTTATTGGCGCTGCAGTTGGGCGGTCGGACTCAAAACTCCGCCCACTTCCGTTCCACTAAGATAAACAATTTATCAAAACGCATTTTTATCAATTTATGAAATACTTCCTTCGCTCACAAATTTAAGAAAATGTCCCAGCGATCTTTATTTACTTTATAAATTTAACAATGGGAAAAAGTGGACGGAGTTTCAGTCCGACCGCCCGGATTACAGCGCCAAAAAGTACGACATTCTCGGTAACTTGACGAACTAAAGCCAAACAAAGGGGTCAAGCAAAATACATTGTTAGATAGGCGAGTGTCCAGACCTGTTCTTCTACGACCATGTCAGCTAGACAACGTACCTTTCCACACGACGTAAGCCCAGCCTGTTTTCCCACTGTGGCAACTGAAATTTAATTTGCATGATTTTACGCCATGTAAACAGCTAAAACAAAGAGAATGAAATGAAATTATTCACATTTAAACTTAATGTCACGAGCTACGGCTTGAAGTATATTTAAACCCATTACTTACATTTTCAATTACATTCGGTGGGCCTTGTCATCCGTCGGATGCCACCAGAGACTTTTGCTTATCCCGATGCAACCTACATTGCTATCATTTTTAAGTTACCCCCCCCCCTCATTTTTTTACTATTCAATGGATCCGGGCGAGAGCTGGGAGAGGAATCGGCCATGGCCTATGTTAAGAGGCCGTGTCAGTGTTTCAGGCGCATGTATGCAACCCACATTAATTCCATATAAATCAACGCTAATTTTACGTTCTCTATTATAGCAATAAGAGTATTACACATATCAACGTTATCTTCGCGCTTTATCAAAGACACAGCCGTTATTAACAGAGCTGCGTTCTGCAAAATGAAGCATAATAAACGTGATACTAAAAAAGAGTTTCGTAAAATTTGTAGCAACCATTCTTTGTACTTGACTTCGGCAAACGCAGCAAAAATAAGAACGACATATTTCAGCATTAGCCGTGAGCTATGTCGGGAAACCATGGAAACAAATAAGGAATGGCTGGAGCCCGAGATCGAACCCGGGACCTCCGTGGCGCACATCTACGAAAAGAACACACACTTCAAACTATACCGCTGTAGTTTTAAAAATTCGGCACGTTTATTAGGAACATTGGCCCCCTCAAAACGGCCAAAAATAGCATTTTCAGACTGGTGTATCTGGAAAATTAACAATCGTGTTCGTAAAACACAACTATAGAAACAAGCGTTAGACTGACCTACGCTGCCCACAAATAAAATAATGTGGTCACCGTTTAAAGTGCCATAGTAAAAAGGATAATAGTAAAGCACTGCATACCATCTGAGTAGCTTGCACGGAGAGGCGATAATACATTACATACGTCGGTCAACGTCAACCTTACCGCTCCTGCCTCACACACACAAACGCAGCCTATCTAGGGAAGCCTCGTAAGAGTGCGTGGTAGATAAACGCTGAAAACATCAATTCATTTCTACTCTCTTTTCGAAGCCAATGTTGATAAAAATAATGACAATCTTAGATAATGGCATTTTCCAACTTTATGAGTAAATATTCATCCAGAATTACTAATTCGTTACGCGATCTCTTACGCCGCAGTTAAATGCACGAGGTTCCGGCGTCAGAGATTGTGCCTCGGAAGTTCGTAACACTGGAAACAATTTTGTTTAAAACGTTCGCTAAAACTGTTGTGTAGGATCGGTATTGTTTAATTTCCACAAATTGGCTTCAAGAAATATACAGTTATAGAATAATGCTTATAGCGTTGAATAATGTACCACACCCTCTTAATATTAGCGCCTACAGTCGCTGCACTCACGCTAGGAGCAGATCATGAACTGCGCTGCCAGTCAGACAGACAGCGGGGTACTTGGCTCTCGCCAGCATATCTCTGGCAGTGCCAGGTGACTTACAGGTGGCCGAGAGTAAGAATAGCGGGCCTATTGTAGGCTGATATCACATGAGAAGACGAGGCGAGACGAACGACCCCAGTCGACACACGGCGGAGTGCACCACCCCCGTCATTTACCGGGAGGAATATGGCGACACTTCCGCTTGTCTCATGAAAAATAACTATAGCCATTCACAAACCTGCCGTATACAATATCGATAAGCTTGCGCTACAAACATGAAAGAGTGAATACATTTGCTTATAATATAATTGCTTATAATACAATTGCTTATCACCAAGGGGCCTAGTTATCGCCACCTGCTATTTGCACCGACGCAGCGCAGAGCAAGTTAAATGCTTCTTCTGTGGCATTACGTGAGAATCTAATTCCAATGCAGCGCAAGCCGACGCAACGCAGGTGCAAATTTTGCATTGCATTGGAATTAAATACTCACGTAATGCAATACAGGACCCGTTTAACTTGCTCTGCGTCGCCGTCGGTGCAAAAAGCAGGTGGCGATAATTAGGTCCCTTGGTGATAAGCAATTTTAACTCTACCGCTCGAAGACAACGCGGATGATCTGTAAATATGCTCAGTGTTCATCTCACCTTAACCTATTTTGCATTTCAGGCATTAAAGCGCAGAATCGTTCATTCTGTAAGGCGTTTCAGCCTTTCGACGCAGCGACGTAGTTTGGATTTGTGGTAGCGTTGAGGAATCTTATAAAGGACCACCAATACTCGTAAGGCGGAAGGTCTAGGGCCTCCCTTGAGAAAATTTGGATTTTACGGTGAAAAATAGTGATATTTAATCAGTTTTTACTATCTAAACGTGAATATACTACTAGTGGTATTTTAATTAACTTTTTTTGCTCATCAAATTTCAGGGGGGGAGGGTCTTAAATCCGGAACCCTCCGCTTCTATACGCCCCTGCTTCCAAGCTGTGGCAGTAATTTGATTTACGCAATATCTGGGAGTAATTAGACATTTCGCTATTAAATACTGCATATTCACGCGCATGTCACGCAAAACAAGATGTTGAATTTACCAAACATGGGAGGGCATTACAAGTCAAGTAAACAATGCTCGCGGGAACAAAACAATTTCGTTATTATAGACAGCGTATAGGCTGTTACGATAAAGTGAGTACTTTTGAAGATAATACTGTCACAGTCAACTGGCTATAGTTTACTGTAGTCTCAAAGTTAACGTTTACTATCTGTATCCTGTTTATCTTACACCGCCGCGTCAAGCAGTCTTAAAATTCTGGGTGGAGGGGGAATGTAAAATACCCCTTCCCCAATTTAAAAAATCTAAATATTTTTGAATTAAATAAATTATCTCCAGTTAGCATCGTATTTATATTGAAAAGAATAGAAAATGCTTCGCAGTGCACTTCTCATATCTCGCACAGTGTCGCGATTTTACACCAATGTAGTAAATTTCTCCCCAACCCAAGGGCATAGACAAGGGGAGGGGGTTCCGGGTTCAACCCCCCCCCCCCCTCCTTAGAAATATGAAGGACCAAAAAAATTAATATAATACCACTGGTATATTCAATTTTTCGATACTAAACATTGCTTAAATAGCACCATTATGCACCTTAAAATCCAAGTTTTTACTAGGGAAAAATTGACTGCAAAACACAGGGCTTCAAAAGTAATCACTTTGCCACGAAAAGCCAACACAAAGTTTTTAATATAACTTATATTTGTAAGTACTGATGGGAATTCCATTTTTAAAAAACCTACTAACTTCACACATGATCGACGGATGAGGTCGGTTTTGCGTTGTTACAGTGAGTATCGTCTACGACATGAGCCGGAGCTAGACAGCAGCGGTGTGGAGCAAGATGTTATCTGGGGCGACAGCCAAGCGGTCGACGATACTAAAAAAAGATCCGCCAGCCGCCCAAGAGAAGACTGCGCGAAGCGGCTGGAAGAATATCTGCAATGCCAAACATTCAATTCAAAACCCTGCAATCGACACGAAACTAAATGTTGAAGTCATGGCTCGTTTAAGCAGAAAAAAAAGGAGGAAAAAATTTTACACAATGCGCTAACACGATGTCTAGTAAATTTGCAAAATTGACTGCTAACAAGTTCATAAGAATTAATTAAATATAATAACGTTAATAAATAAAATTTTAATAAAATTTGTTCTGTCGAGACAGTCGGAATATCAGGAAAATAACTCCCATATTTCCAAGTCCATTCTAATGCCAGCAATCAGTCATAAATTGTTGGAGAAACACGTGTTACTACTAACGTTTATAGTAAACAACGAAGTTACTAACACACTGGTAGTAATATAATATTGCCGAACGTATTTGTGAATCAAAGCAATACGAGTTATATTAGCAACGTTACGGCCAGTGTAAAAGGCGGCCTCGCTCTTTAGTTTGGCAGTGGTTTCGAATATATTTGTAACGCAAATTAATACATATATCACAAATTCATTCTTACCGTTTTAAGACACATATCAGCGTTTGTATCTGAATTTTTCTGTTGCAGTACACCAAACGGATTATTAGATTTTTGCCCCTGAAATATGTCATTTTGTGGTCAATATAAGCCAAAATAAAGAAATATAATTTTTAGTTAGCAAACGGTATATTATTTTGAAAACGCTCTGGCAAAATTATGTATCGTATGACTGTAAATATAGCAATTTTTTTTTAATTTGGTTAAAAAATATACGACTTATTTACAATTGAAATAAATGAAAGACCACGGTCTTAAACGGAAACATATTTTCTATTTTTGTTATTAAGGGCGCCGCCTACCAGCGGTTTGGAGGCTCAGATGCAACGGAGCTATAAGGACGACCTTGAAACGCTCATCACGTGCTGTATACCCACGAGCCAAGCGCTGAACTACCGTGCAAGATCCCCACAGATACATTTTTACTACGAAACTTTAATAAGCGGTGACCATATAATTTTGTTGGTGGAAAGTCTGTAGCGATGTTCAATAGGTGTACACGTCTCTGAGTTCAGTTACGTCCGGTTCGTACGTTTTGTGGTACAACAGCTTGACAATAAGGACACAGAACCAGTATATTTAATGAGCATGGTGTCTTCAAGAAAGTGTTATTTTTCATACATTGGCACAACGGGTACCCGTGGAACAGTTTCGTAATAAAAAAAAAAAGTATTTACAAACACACAAACACCTATGAAGCATAGCTTGTGTTTAGTTTTTTTTTTTTTTTTTAACTAGCCTATACCCTACTTCAATTGTTATTTTCTCAGCTTAAGGGCCTCCCTACCTGTGATTCAAATGTGTTGCATCAAGTTACGACTATTCTCTTTACGACGAAACTATTTAACGCACGTTATATCTACGAAAAGAACACTGACTTCAAACAGTGTCACTATAGTTTTAAAAATTCGGTACGTTGACTAGAATTACTATTTTCAGGGCCCTCAAAACAGCCAAAAATGGCTTTTCCAGACTACAGTACCTGGAAAATTAACAATCGAATAAAAAAAAACTATAGAAACAAGTTTTAGACTTTGAACTACGCTGCCCATAAATAAAATAATGTCACCGCTTAAAGTCCCATAGTAAAAAGGATAATAATACAGCGCTGAACATCACTTGAGTGGCTTGCACAGAGAGGCGATAATACATTACATACGTGGGTTAGTAGCAGCCTTACCACTCCTGCCTCACACACACACACACACACGCAGCCTATCTAGCGAGGCTCCTTAAAACAAAATGGAAAATATAGGTAAGTAATGGCATTTTTTATTGAGTGAAAACACCAGCACAGCTAGAAAATTGTATTGTCATTGATTCTCAAAAGGTGTACAAAATTTCATATTATTTGGACAACCAAAGAGGGTGAAAAAATGAATTGAAATACCTATTCCATTTCATTCATGCACACATACTTTAAGACTAAAACTAAAAATATATATTAAAAACAAAATTTACTATCTAAATAATGATTTATTTCAAAATGTTTAGGGTAAAGATTCTGATTTTAGAAAAATTCTGACACAACCAGATGACCATGGCTTTTTAATAATAGGTGATAATACCACGTCATAGTTTAAATGAAAGTAGGCCTATTGTATTGTCGTCTATTCTTAATAAGCATGCAAAATTTCAAAAGATTCAGACATCTGGAAGTGGGAGAAAAATTTAATTGAAAATATTCCAGTTAGTATTTTATTCTTTTCACAATGGATGAGAAAACAAGTTCATAGTAAATTAAAATTAGAAATAATATGGACATATGGAAGTGGGTTAAAATTGAATAGAAAGATTCCATTAGGCTTAAAGTACGTACATACAGGTTAAGCTAATAACAGCATGTTGAAAAGTCAGTTTATGATGATGAAAAATGCTGTTTGAAAATACAAATTCCCAATTATGTTTATGAACTGCCCTCAACACAGTTACAATAACTTGCAAAAGCTAACTTCAAAAACAAAAAAAAAAGTTTTCGTGGTTTTATTTCGTTGGAATTTTAAACAGACACCTATAAGATTTTTCAAGCCCTCAATATGTACAGTAGCTCTGACTACAATTTCTTGTCTAGTTCCTGAAAATTGCATTATAAAAAATTTGAGCAAGGGTGTTTGAATGATCCATAAAGATTGTGCAGACCAAATGTACATGCCCCACTCGTGTGTGATGACTAGCAAAAGGAAAAATTTTGAGTTCAATGACCCACATGTTAGATTCCAACCATCCTATGACTATTCAAACCCCATCTAATTGGTCATTGTCTGTTGTTCCAGTGAATAGCAGCTAGTGGACAAATGGTCGGGGCTTGTGTGTACACAGAACAGTTAATTTTAACATGCATATAGTTGAAACACTCAAATTTTTCCCTTTCCTTGCAAAGAGGCAACTATAAGACGATTGGGGATAAGGTCAGCAGTCAAAAATACCCTGCTAAAAATCTATTTCCAGCAATTTTCTATCTTTCCATAAGTTAACGGCAAACAGGAAATGTTTAACCTCTCTGGGCACGTCACTTTATGTTTGCATGTGTAAGAAAGTGTGCAGTTGGTAGGAACCTATATAGTTTGATAAAAAATATTTTATTAATAAAATACAAGTACGTCTATTTTGGTTGATTGTTTCACTATTATTGTTTTTAAATATGAAAATATATGGGACTATTTTGCACAATTTCGCTGCCAACCATACAAGCAGTAAAAACTATAGTTAATGTTGAATTATATTCACTAACCGACAGTGATATTTTTCAAAGGTTAAATTTTTAGTGCTCACTTCAACACGAACGACCTAAAACTTAGCTTCATGCACACTGCTCATCCGATGGTGTGACACACTGATCTGATATCCACTTCATTAACGTTACATTTCTGCTAATGCAAAAAAAAAATATGTTGCAGTAGGTTTATCAAAGATCCAAATGAACCATGCCTCTCCCAAGGTCAAATGAAAAATCAAGTTGGACTACAATACCACTACTTCTCAGTGGCTCTTAAATGACCAGTTATAACCTACAAAGTCAATATGTCAAACCCTGAAGGTTCTAGTGGTAAAGAAAAACACTGATGTAAAGAACTCAGGACTGCCGACATTTCCTCTTGTCCCACCTTGGCAAAGTTAGAGGGACAGGTAACGTAATTCACAATAGAATCAATGCATTGCAAGTCCTTATAACCCTATACCTAGTTGGCAAAGGAAGAATGGATGCCTCTGCAGCCTATTATATGTCATTTTCTGTGTTTGTTTTAAGGTTCATAAATTGGGGAGCAAAAAAAAGGCCGCACTGGCACACTTGTCAAAAACTGCAACGCCTCTACACGAATCATGCTGTACATATGGATTGTATACAGTGGCCACACAACTTTTGCAGTACAGATATCTGAAGAAGTTGTTTACAACAAAATTAGTGGAGTCTTTCCCATTTGACAATTGGGTTTTTTTATTGTGGCCACAATGTTTGCTTATTATCACTATGCTAACTTCAATATTTTAAAGAATATTGTTCCAAAGTCATACCGAATTATTAAAAACAATACATTTCTTATAGTGTTAATGTATAAATGAAAAATTAAAATGTAATTTCCATTGCAGCTAATTCCGAGCAACGATTGGCATCACAATTATCTCTTCATAACAAACACTAAAAAAAATATTCAATCCCTTCAGTTTTGTAATATAGAGGTTTTACTGTATAGAAGCATAGTTTGAAATGTGTGTTCCTTTCGTAAGTAAATGTACTTGGAAGAAGTCAAAATTTTTGCATAAAAAGACCAGTTACTACACTGTTCATGAACACTGTAAACTTGCACAGTCCTCTTAACAGGAGCAGACCAGAAAAATTATGTATCTTGTACATAAACCAGCGCAATACAGTTCAGAGACAATGTATCACTCCTCTCTTTGATTTGTACAAGGTTACATCAAATATGACTACATACAAAGTCAACGTCATCAGTAGGCAGATTGCTAAAGCACCATGAGAAGATTAATGTTCGCAAGACTAAGTTGGTGAGGATAGGAAGCTGAAGAATATAGGTGCCTAGGGGTTGTGTTACAGACTGATCTAAGGTCAAAACAGGTGGAGAGCATTGTTAAAAAGGGAAGGAGGGTTTTGGGCCTACTGGGAAGGGTGTGAAGTGAAGAAGGCATATTGCACAATGGTTAGGCCCATGTTGGAATACGCAGCCGCAGAGTGGGAACCGTATGTGGAGGTGGACGTACAAGAACTAGAGAAGGTGCAGAGAAGGGCAGCTAGATGTGTAATGAATAAATGGAAAAGGCAGGGATACAATGGTGAGGAGGAAAGGAACTTTAGACCTACAGTGATGATGCTGGAAATGGGATGGAAACCACTGAAGGACAGGAGGAGAATAGAGCGATTGGTCAGGATGTACAAGGTAATGAATGGTGAAGGTGGGTGGGGAGGATTGCTCTGCAGACTTATAATGGGATAATTTAAGGGGAGAGGACCCATCAGTGAGAAAATTCAGAGGGCGTGGAGGAGAACTGAGAGGGGTGGACAGTCTATGCTTGTAAGAACAACTAGGGAGTGGAATGTCTTGCAAAATGAGTTCGTGACTGTGAGAGGATATGGAAGGTTTAGGAAGGAACTAGAATGTTGGTAATGTAGGGATGGGGAGGAGTCCACTCGCCACTGGGCGGTAGCACAATTGCGAAGATAACTTATTATTATAGGAGAATGCTGGTATTTAACAAACACTTATTGAGCGAAACCAGAAGTGTTTGTGTGCACATGTGTGCACACACGCATCAGGAACAGTCTGCTGCAACCTAGGTGTTGTCCAAACTATCGTCTAACAAGGGCTATGGACAGCAACATACAGAAAGCAAGAACGGTTCAAAAGCCTGCTAACATAATTGGGTGCCCAAATAACAGCTGACGCCGTTAACATAGAACGAAAAAATCTGTGATTACAGGTATTTGCACTGTCAACTATAAGCCACATAAACATAGCATACTCTCCTAATGATCCTTTCAGAAAATTTTACAGAAGTAGGAGCCCCATTTGCCACCAAAAAATTATATAGTTTCAATATAAATGGGCACCATGGACCTTCAAATTTGTTTGCGGAAAAATCAATACAACTTACTGACAGGTTACTAGTGGATGCATTCAGCCACATGGTACATTTCAGTTTTTCCACTAAATAATGATTTTAACCAAGAGTATTATAACTAACCAAATAATACTTAGTGGGGCTACAACCACGGGCATGCATTACATAAAAATGTTTCTTAAACATCACAATACACTTCCAAGAAACATTAAACAGTACTTTACATGTACAGAAGTCAATATTTTACCAAATAAAACAAGCATTGGCCCTAAGTCAAGACATCATTTGTGAAAACCCAGACTGAATCCAATTTGAAAATGTAGATGTAACATCCAAGCAACATTTCACACAAAAATTTACATTTAACAGTTTCATAAAATTACAGAATCAATGTTTAAATTTACATAGAAACACACTAAATCTCTTCCAAATGTCTTCAACTAACTTTCTATCTTCTAAATAAGCTATAGAACTACCGGAAAAGGTGCAAAGACAGGCAGTGAGATGGGTGAAGGATTAATATGAAGATGGCAGGGGCAGGTTGGTGAGGGTGATGTTAAAGATACTGGGTTAGGGTTCATTGAAGAAACAGATAGCGGAAAGGCTGGACATGGTGTACAATGTGGTGAATGGAGACTGAGAAAGGAGTGAGTAAGTCTGCCTATTAACTAAAGCATAAGGAATTCTAGAATTTTATTTTCCTCTTGCAATTGGGCCTCAGCCCTGTGGCAAGGATTTTTCGACCCCATCAACCTTTTCCTAAACTCCCTCTCTCCCGTCACCTTAACCACATCCTTCGCCAACTCATTCCAATCCTTTACCGTTCTCACCATCATAGTGCTTTTTCCTCTCTCTGTCCTCTTCCCCACCCTCTGTATCTTCCACCCATGATCACCCCTTCCCCTGATTATACCTCTCTGTATCTTGTCACCCAGTTGTGCCCACCCACCCACCCCCCTCACCACCTTAAACATCCTTACCAGCCACTCCACTCTTCTCCTCTCCTGCAGTGTGCCCCACCCCACTCCTCTCACCATTACTGATGGTCTGAAATCCTCCTCTCTCTCCGTGTCCTCCACTTATTTGTGACCCACCTAGCAGCCCTTCTCTGCACCTTTTCTACCTCTACCACTTCCCTTCCCACGTACGGGTCCCAGACTGCCGCCGCATACTCCAAAATGGGCCTCACCATTGTTTTGTATCCCTTTTCTTTCACTTTCTTGTCTGTGCCCCTTAACACCCTTCCCAGCATGGCCAGAGCTCTTCTCCCTTTACTAGCAACACACTTCACTTGCTCGCCCCATCTTAAGTCGTCCTGAAGAATAACTCTCAAATGTTTATATCTGTTCGCCTCTCCAATCTCCTGTCCTCCCCACCTATATGTCTCTGGCTATCTCTCTTTTCTGTGTAAATCTCAAAATTTTAGTTTTATTTATGTTAATTTTCATCTAATTTTCCTTCGTCCACTGTTCCAATTTGTTTATAATTTTCCTTCGTCCACTGTTCCAATTTGTTTATAATTTTCCTTCGTCCACTGTTCCAATTTGTTTATAATTTTCCTTCGTCCACTGTTCCAATTTGTTTATAATTTTCCTTCGTCCACTGTTCCAATTTGTATATAATTTTCCTTCGTCCACTGTTCCAATTTCTGTATAATTTTCCTTTGTCCACTGTTCCAATTTGTTTATAATTTTCCTTTGTCCACTGTTCCAATTTGTTTATAATTTTCCTTTGTCCACTGTTCCAATTTCTGTATAATTTTCCTTTGTCCACTGTTCCAATTTGTTTATAATTTTCCTTTGTCCACTGTTCCAATTTGTTTATAATTTTCCTTTGTCCACTGTTCCAATTTGTTTATAATTTTCCTTCGTCCACTGTTCCAATTTGTTTTTATAATTTTCCTTTGTCCACTGTTCCAATTTGTTTATGTACTCCTGCACACCCCCACCTATTAAAAGATTGAGAGAGTGAGAAGGATGAAGAATATATTGAGGATAATAACAAAACCTGCAATTGGGCTGACACCTGGTAGCAAATCTATCTGGTAAATATCTGGAATCACTGCTGTTCGTATACCAGTCAACCTATTGCTTTTAAAGGCATAGTATACTATTGAAAATGTTTCTAGAGACGTTCGAAGTTGTCTCACGTAAAGAAAATTAAAGTTTGACTTGGAAATTTTACGTTTTCTATTTTTTTGTTACGAAACTTAACCTTACCTACAGTAACCTAACAAATAATGGAAAACTTAATGGTAAAATAACCTAACCAATCTTTGATTTGAGTTATTAGCATCCTTTTTTTATAACCTACATGTGTTTGGATTTGTGAAAAGGAATTTTTACACGTTTAACAAAGTAAGAAATCCTTACCCAACAACCCGCCCTAAATTTACTTGTACAGTTTCTGTATGCGAGCATATTGCTCTTTGAAACATTCTGTAAATAAATAAATAAAAAAAAATAAAAATAAAGAATTTTACAACATTTTTTTCTTCTTCTTCTTCTTGCAATTGGGCCTCAGCCCTGTGGCAAGGATTTGCTTAACCTACCTCTTCTCAATTTTCCGACCCCATCAACCTTTTCCTAAACTCCCTCGCTCCTTTCACCTCAACCACCTCCCTCGCCAATTCGTTCCAATCCTTCACCGTTCTCACCATCATAGTGTTTTTTCTCTCTCTGTCCTCTTCCCCACCCTCTGTATCTTCCACTCATGATCACCCCTTCCCCTGAATATACCTCTCTGTATCTTGTCACCCAGTTGTGCCCACCCAGCCAGTAAATAACACAAAACGATTACGACTACTAACGTACAGAAACTTTATTCATTAATGAACTATGCCTGTAAGGACGGTATACTGAAAAACAATTTTAGATAATTACCATCCACCCTAGCTGCCCTACACCTTTCAGTACTCCTCTCCGTCACCAAATTATCCTGCAAGACATTCCACTCCCTCACTGTTCTCACCAGCATGGACTGTCTCCTCCTCTCCATCTTCAAACTGTTGTGGACCTTTCCGCTGTTGTCCTTCCTCCCTCTATAGGCTACAGTCCCCAAGTAAACCTCACCAACTTAACCCTCCTCCATCCTCATTCAATACCCTTAACAGTCTGACAAGACCTCTCAACCCTTCTCTTGTCCAAGGAGTTTCACCCCACCACCTTCAGCATCATACGCCTAAAATTTGCTTTATCTTCTCCAACCTACCCATTTCCACCTACCCTTCAGTCACCTAACTGCCCTCCTCTACCCCCTCTCCAGATCCTACACCCCCATTTTCTTGTGCGGATTGTGTTGCAGCAGCATATACCAGTATTGTCCTAACCACAGCCACATATGCCTTCACCTCACAGGTCATAATATGCTAGTTTTGCAACATGGTGGTTAGAAAATAGCCTCTTTGTTATGAACTTAATTAACCCATCTTCAAAAGTACTATCTCTCTTAATTCTATCTACAAATGATATGGAAAGTAAGGCCGGCTTTACACATTGGCCCAACACCCGACCTTGGAATGTTGGCCATGTGTTGGAAGCTTTGCCATTCATGGTCGGTTTTTGATCCAAACTTCAACAGGATTGGCATTTACTTGGCCTGTGTTTACACATCGGTGTATGCATTGGTATTGCGATTTTACATTTTTTTTTGTAGTTTAACAGGAAAATATTGTTATAGGTCTACGACGTGTTGAAATGGATCAGTGGACCTTATTCTGCACATACACAGAGTATGAATGCAGTTACAATTTCCAAAAGAAATTTACCTTAAATTAATGTAATCTAAATTGGCCATATGACTGGTTAAAAATGAATTGGACCAGTGTGTAAATAGCGACTGGCCGTTTCTTGGTCGTTGGCATTTTCTCCTTCCAAGACTGGCCCCAAATCTCTTAAGCCAATGTGTAAATCCGGCCTAAGATAGAAAGAAACCAGTATTGCTTACCTCCTTTACACGGTGTCCTATGCGTGCTGTGTTGGGCACGGTAGCCTGTGATCATCTCGTAGTCACCGTTATCGCGACGAACTGGGAAAGCTACCTCGATGATGTGATCGCAACCTTGCATCAACATTAGAATACCTTTCACCTTCTTTTTTCTGTCTTCCATAGTCATTTTATGGTGAATCCTTAAGTCGTCTACAAGTTTATCTTCCGCAATTTGACAACCCCGGTGAAAAAAGTACTCTACCATATCAAAAAACCGCGGATTCGCAGCAGTGGCCACATGTTTTAACCTATCCGGTATTTGGTGGTCTCCGTAAGATCTGGAATTCGCTACCTGGACGGCTGTGGGGCAAACCCGCAAGAAAGTACTAACTTCCAAGTTATGACAACTGTGCTTTAAAGGCACGGCACCCTTTACCACAGATTTCAAATGGAACATTTCGAAAAGTTATTGTAGGCCTAGTTAAATACCAAGAATAAAAGAAAGGTGCCTGCCAATTAACGTTCTTTGATAACGTACAAAATATTTCACGCTAAAGTAAACACTTTATACATTGCGATTTCACTTCTGTCGCAAAACATTCACAAATATTTTAACCTAACCCAACAGCACCAACCCCACCGGAGGAAATCCCGAGAAGCAAGCACTGCAAAAGCAAACTGCACAGAAGGAAGCAAGCACCGCCGGACAAATTTCTACACGGCAAGTCTTTTATATATAACTACCATATTAGTATCGATTTGTAAAAAAAAAAAAAATAATATATCGAATTATTCTAAGTGTAACTGGAAAAAGTTATAAACAGAAAAATCCAAAATCTCCCAGGCAGCACAATAATGAAAAAATAATCATTTTTAAAATTTTCCAGGCAAAATTATAGCTCAATCAGTAAAAAATTATAAATAAACAAAATATAGGATTGTAAAAGTTCACAAAAGAATTGCATTAAGTTAAATCAATCCAATTTTGTATTCAACATAAATATTTTTAAATTTTCGGGTAAATATCGAGAAACTACTCATGCGAAAATTAAAAAAAAAAAAAAAAAAAAAAAAAAAAAAAAAAAAAAAAAAAAAAAAAAAAAAAAAAAAAAAAAAAAAAAAAAAAAAAAAAAAAAAAAAAAAAAAAAAAAAAAAAAAAAAAAAAAAAAAAAAAAAAAAAAAAAAAAAAAAAAAAAAAAAAAAAAAAAAAAAAAAAAAACAGAAATGTCAACGAGCTATAAAGTTTACATCACCGTGGAATATAGGGCTTGTCAATTTTATATATACAGGTACAGTATACATATACATATTTTACGTATATACATTTATATATATTTATTTATTTATTTATTTATTATATATATTATATATATTTATTGCCTTTTAGTAATTTGGGTATAAATAAACATTTCACATTACACATTATAGGCTAGTATAAATAACAAGAATGCTAAACAAATTTATTGCCTCCATATTTTCCAGAATATACTGGAAAGGAGTTGTCAAAAATATATACACAGGTCATAAACAAACATATAACCTGAACACAATTACAAAAAACACAACCTGGAGAGAGGTCGTCAGTGTACAGCATATTTACCATAACATTGCAACATTGACAACATAATACAGTACAAGTGTTTACATTATACTTCATAACAATATCTTATAAAAAGGAAATGTATCTCATTTACATATAATAATTAGCTGCCTACCTTATAATTCATATACTCGTTTACAGAGTAGATTGACTTTTCAATTAGAAAAGCCTTTAGTTTGATTTTAAATAAATTGAAATCGCTAATATTTTTTATTGAAACGGGGAGTTTGTTGATAAGTTTTATACCACTAAAACGTGGTAACCTCTCGTGAAATGATTGTGAACATTCTTGTTTAATTCAGTGTCCGTATTTTCCTTTACAAATAGTATAGTTTGATAGATATACAAGCAGGGAAAGTTTAGAATCTTGAGTTCCTTAAATATAGATCTACAATGATATATTTTGTCCCTACCTGCTATAATTCTTATTATCTTCTTTTGTAGTTTGAATACTTTATCCAATGGGTGGATTTGCCCCAAAAAATGATGCCATACTTAAGATAGGACTGCACATTAGAAAAATACAGAGCTAGTGTTATCTCAACAGAGCAAACTTTTTTAATTGAGTGAATGGCATAACACATTGAGTACAATTTTTTACAGATAAAATTAATGTGATCATTCCAGGTTAAATGCTTATCAATATGTAATCCTAAGAATTTTATATTATCCACTCCCTCTAGATTATTGACATTAATGGGAATTGTTGCATCTTTTTTAGTTGTACTGTCTGTAAGAGTTAATTTTCATTACAGAGGATTTAGATCTATTCAAAACTAGTTTGTTATTTATAAACCAGTTACTAATGCTCGTAACTGTTAAATTTACATTTTTTATCAATTCAACACTGTTTTGTTCAGTTAATAATAAATTAGTATCATCTGCAAACATGATGACATCACTATTTTTCACTGATGAAGGAAAATCATTTATGAAAATCACA
>PNEQ01127576.1:8855-42930 GCA_003012365.1 Medauroidea extradentata | reverse complement strand
ACATAGCCGCGAAGGGAAACGTCACGGCAACCAACTTTTCATACATTAATGTGCTCCACTTCTTTGAGCTCTATGCCAATTTTGGTGGCTCTATCTCTTATATTTTCTAGTATTTTTCGAAAAATGTTTAAAAAATTATTTTTTTCAACGTGGCGTAGCTCCCTTAATATTTACCACAGAATAGTGTTGGTTTATGTACTCCACCTTATTTTCCATAACGAATCCCCTCCCGGACTTTGGCACATGAATTCTGGTCCACCCTGTATAAACCTCTTGTATTGGAATATCCCGATAGAATAATAAAAATTAGCTATGATAACAGCCGTCTATAATCTATGTCCAGTGACTTTATTGCGCTGTCATGCACACGAACTACGTACCGTAAATAATTATCCCGTGCGTTCATTAAACGAGAAGCTATATTTCAGAATTGTTTATAAGCAAGAATGATTAAACAATGTCAGTAATTTAAAATTTCCGAAATTACTGATGTAGTTCAATGGCCACTTTACTCTATGAACGCTCGTGGAAAAAGTCGTTGAATAAAAGAGCATAATTTTGTATTCAAGTATACCAGGCTCAAATTCGTAATGATAAAAATAGAAGCAAAAAATGTATGACTGGTTCTTTATTCAAATACTATTTTGTGTGAATTGAGTGCGGTGCAGAATTCCCCACATTTCGGAAGAATTTTAAAATTGATTTTTTTAGTAATCATATTTTTCTTAATTTCACTATAAAGTCAAATGTGTGAAGAGAACTCTGAAATGTGCCTGACGGTTAACGTGTTAAAGTTGATAATGCTAAATGACGCCCAGCCCACGGCTGGACTAGGGCGGGCAGTTTGGTAGCTCAGTGTAGTGGCGGCAGTGTGTCAGTGAACCAATGTCGTTGTTGCGATCAGTCAGCAGACCACAACTTCCTCTCCAGCTGCCCCAGACTACGACGTCTGCTCACTTGGCCGGCCACGAGGAACAAGCTGCCTGAGCCACTTAGTTGCGCGCTACCTTCCTCCACACAAACTATCCCGTGCCCTTGTGTTCTATATATCCAAACACGTTACAAAGCCAATATACTAATTTTAAAATAACGCTGTGTACTTGCCGTTACTGTAGCGGCCTTTAACTTTGTTACAGAACATCGGTTTATCTCGTCCTTTAGGAAGGAATTCTCACACCATAGAAAAAAATATATCCTAAGCTTCTACCTGCTCATCCACCCTCAAAGAAGGCCATTAACATATGGTGGAGGGGGATGTTTAATAACTGTAATCACTTTGTCTGTTGACACAATTTAACGTCAGACCAGTACAAATGAAACTGGTGTGCATTGATTCTCGGTTCAGAACATTTAAAGATGTATGGGTGTTTGGGAAGAACACATAAGTAAATGTACAGAAACTACCGGAGGACCAGGAAATAAATTCCAAAACACAGGACACTAGTACACTAACTCACCGAGCCGCCATCTTTTATTTACTTTTTTTTAACACAACTGGTTGCTATGGCTTGATTACATCCATCCATAGAGCATTCAACAATGGGTGTGTAGGATACTTTTATCTCTATATTACTCAATAAAATGATAGGTCACCTCTAAATGTCTCGTAGAGGTGAGTTATGAGCAAGAAGACTACACTTAAGTTATTTGCACCTAGAGACTTGGGTGAGGCGTAATGCGCGTGCTGTGTCGCCCTTAACTCTCCGCCCTTCTTTGACTCGAACAAGTAAAATATGCGTTCACATAGGCAGCCACCTTAAGCCCAACTATAATCTGGCATGTAGTGTTTGTTGGTGAGGCACCTCGATCTTCCTTTATGGTTCGTGAAAATACTGTCCTGCTGTATCGTGACGTAGACGCGGCAGTAAGGTCAGAGATGGGTGAGATAGGGGGAGATCTACGTGGGATGTCCTCGGAGACACAGCACTTCTCCGTGACTCACCCGGTGACACAGTGGGCATCAACCAGCCGGAGTGAGGTAGCTTTGATCAGTCGCACACTAGGTTATATCTAAACGCTTGCAAGTTATTCAGGATTTTATGATGGCGGAACCCCTCAAGTAATTTACATATTTTATTAATTAGTTAACTACTTAACTAATGCGACTACTTATGATGGCGCGGTACATAATTCAACGGTAAAAGCATTAATCTATAAATGTAGGTTTCTTGAAGCCAATTTGCGAAAATTAAACAATAGCAATTTTAAACAAAATTGTTTCCAGTGTTACGAACTTCTGAGGCACAATCTCTGATGCCGGAACCTCGTGCATTTAACTGCGGCGCAAGAGATCACGCATAACGAATTAGTAATTCACAATTATCTAGGATTTCCATTGAGTATTTTATCCATATTGGCTTCGAAAAGAGCGTAGATGTCAATTGATGTTAACAGCGTTTATTTATCTACCACGCACTCTTAGCTAATTTTTACATGTTATTTTATTTACATACTAGCTGTCCCGGCTTGCGTTGTAATTGCAATGTCCATTAAATTTTTTGGGTACTTTTTCCAGCCCCTTTACACATTTTTGAACATCCCTCCCAAATTGTGTTTAGTACAGACCTTTGTGGGCGCCTGCACAACCACCATTGCGGACGAACGCACAACTCACCAAAGGATTTTTTATCCACTTAATTTTTGGGTACGCCGTTCTCCCTCTCAACGTATTTTGCTCCTCCAGTTTCCATTCACCCCATTTCTGAAAGGGGAAAAAAAAAAAAACCTCTACAGGCGCATGCACAACTCACCAAACAGTAATAGCAATCGGATTAATGGGAATAGGAACGCATAGTTTTTTGTATCGTATCTTATAACATTCCTCTCGTGCCGCTTTCTTTGATATTTTGAATATTGAGTATTCAGTTTCGTTTCGTTGCAGTTTTGGCTATGTCTCCTATTTACAGTATTTTCCCGCGTCGATTGGCGAGTTTCGCCTGCTAACAGTAGCTTGCCCAGTAAGCCTCTCTGGTGATATTGAAGGCTTGGAAACTTGACTCCGAGTAACAATATTGAACGGCTGAGTTGAAATGTTGTCCTACCCAAGTGTCGTAGTGTGGGCGCTGCCATGGACGTAGTGACCATACAGGGAGTAGTGTCCTTGGTGCGGGCTGTTACCTCTGTCCTCGCCTCTCACCATGCCAGTGGCCGGGCAAGGCGGACTGCACAGTCACGTGATATGAGGTACACTAATGACGAATCTTTCAACTCTCGTTAGAAAGTCATTGAACAATACAAGGTGTGGAAAGGTGCGATGTCAAGTGTGGAATACTCAGTCGTCAATAAAATCTCAACTACTCGTCAAAATTCGACGAGATTATTTTTGTCTAGTAGATATTTTATCAGCGGACATGTATTTATGTATCACTATGCGGTAGTATGCTTTACTTTCGAGTAAAACATTAAAACTTTTTTTTTTTAAGAAAAATAAGGGTTTATCACATGATAGATAAAACCTACCTAATTCTAGCAGGTTAAAAGTGCTCTGCACAGAAAAATTAATTTTTTTCTAACTATACCAAACACTTTACAACTGTTACGCATCACATTAACAGTAATTTCCCACAAATAAAATATTTTTCAGTCATAGTTAACGTACAAACGACTGCCAAACTAGGGATTTGACTATTTTCACTACTTACTCAAAGTAAAAACTATTCAAACTACACGAATAAAGTAATTTTGACAGAAATTAAATGCATGAAGCTACAGAATGTCATCTTTTTTATTTCTCTTAAAAAGAATAGGTTGTTTTTAATGAAAGTACTCAAAGATACGTAAGAATTGTGGTGTAGTCAAGATTTTATTTCGTACAAACAATGTTTACGAGAAATTACAAAGTTGTCATTGTGTAGCTTAATACGTTTACTTTCACTCTAAATATTATACCATTCGTATCGTTTGAATCGTTTACACTTTTGGGAGTGTAGCGAAAATATCCAAATTGCTACTTTGACATGAGCTTGTACGAAAACCACGTAACCTTAATTTTTTGTGGGAGGGGGGGATTACTGTTTTATGTAATGTGTAAGAGTTGGGCAGTGCTCGGTACAATAATTATAAAATTGCGAATTTTGTCTCGGTGCAGAGTGCCCTTAATATAACCGTCGCGTGTGTAGCAGGTTTATGTTCTAGCTTGAAGTTGTCCCGCTAGTGTGGCGGGGTTGTCAAACCAATACGTTGGCTGCACTTGGCTCACCTAGCCCGTATAAATGTCGCCTAGTGAGATGGCGCAGTGGTTACATGTCGGTCTCTCATTTGGGTGGGCTTGGGTTCGATTCCCGGCTACGGCCATCCTGATTTCGGTATTACATAGTTTCCTAAATGATTACTCGATGCTGAGATTGTTCCTTAACAAAGACCATGGCCAATTCTTTCCTCAGTTCGTGAACCTTGTACAAATATGCGTGTCCGTATCTAATAACTACACTATCGACGGAGCAAAGCAGACTTTAAAAAAGCCTCTTTCAAAATACAAATTTCAACTTCATATAATAATTAATTGTTCCGTTACATGCGGTACTACAATAATTTGCAACGGAAGAGGCCAGTTGATTGTTTTGTTACGTTAAAATGAGCACGCTATAACAGTAGAATACATAAACATATTTAATTTTATAGGCGGTTCGGAATAAAGTGAGCACTCAAAGAAGCCCTGCTAAAGTTCTAATTTCAGACAATTCGTATCTTTCCGCACATAACGTCTAACGATGGAAATGCCTAACCTCTCACGACACGTCGCTTCGTTGGTGCATGCAAGATAACTTGTGCAGTGGAAATATATACGGTTTAATAAATAAAAGCTTATCAAGTATATAAAATACAATTCTGTCGCTTTCAGTTGATTTTGTTTCCGTATTGTTTTATTTAAATAGTTAAATACACGTAACTATATTACGTAATTTAGCTGCCAATCATACGAGCAGTAAGGAAACTAAGGTTAATGTTGAATTATATGCAGTAATTGCTACTAATATTATTCAAAGGTAACATTTTTAGTGCTCACTTTATGCCGAACGACCTGTAGAACAATTCGTATGCGTGTGGCAGAAGGTGGCTGCTGTTCAACCTGAATCTGTCTAGCTGAGAATAGGCTATATTCCAAGAAAGTATTGTAAAAATTATGTTTCGTGGCTGAAATAATTGCTTTATAGTGTACAGAACGCATGGCACGGAGCTGGTACATAAATATAAAATGCATAGTTGTAATAAAGGAATGTTCTTACAGTGTAATGTGACCCCAAATGAGGAGCAACAACTAGGCATAGAGCAACCATTTTTTGTTTAGGTTCAGCCGTGACGACCGATAGTGGGCAGCAATACAGTATGTGCTACGATCAAAATGTAATAACTACAAAGTCTTAACACATGTAGATGTAGGGCCTACACTAACTGGCTGACCAAGTTTCATCTCAATGTATTAGAAAAGGAAACAGTAAAATAAAGTGGCCAAACATAACAGAAAAACACTTTTGTTTGTAATCCAGAACATATGTGTCCTGTAGTGTTGTTGCTCGCGTGCTGTGTGTGCTACGGGATGACGGTCACAGACGTTCAAGGATGTGCTGCTCGGGTTGGCTTTGTCGTAAACTGCAACGTACCTACTTGCCACGGTAACAACTAGCCCTATTCTCACGTTTATGTTAAAAAGTTTCACTGCAGCATTGACTTATCAAATATAACTCATTTACTAACGTTCAAAATGTAATGTGATGTTTTATTTCAATTCAAATGCATACACATACATTTATAGACGTGGTCCTTCGTGTCTTGGGGCTTGTTATTCTCATTATTTGTAACAACAGTGGGGTGTATGATAAAAATACATTTTTCTTATAGTTGCGTATATTATATTTTAATTATTTTAACAGTGCAGTACCTAATACTAATGCTCATAATTAAAGTAACTAAACACACAAAGTTACAGTAGTAATTATTAACGTGGGTATATAAATATGGAGATGTCAGACATAGGAGTGAATATCGTGTGTGTTGTGTGTTGCAGGCGAGGTTCCAGCAGAAGCAGCTGCAGGAGAAGGAACAGAAACTACTTCGCATGTTTGAGTCCCAGCAGCAGAAGACAATCGAGCGAGTAGGTCGAGGCAGTGCAGGCAGCTCTGGCAGCTCGTCGAGCTCTAGCAGCGGGCTGGGCGCAGGCAAGGTGCGCCAGTTGTTCGACGAGCGACGAGGTGGTGCCCATAAGCCCGGCTGGGACCGGGGACATCCTCTAGAGCCACTAGGACGTCCCGCGCCTGTCCCCGCCCCAGCCAGGAACAACGGCCATGCCAAGGCGACACGCGGTACCAGTCTCGACAGGACATTCACAGTCCTCACCACGTCTACCAACAGCTACAGGTCTCCCGCTGGAAAGGTTCCCGTCAGACGCTCCAAGAGTCAGGCCCGTCATGACGACGTCGACCATGCCAACAACAACCACCTGGCGGAGGAGACACGTCACAACGGCCACACCACCTACCAAAGCTTTAGGACCCTCCCCCCTGACGACGTCTACTTGGACAAGATACACGACGACAACTCCAACAGCACCTTCTCGTCAGAGATGAACCACGTGGAGGACATGATGAACAGACACACGCTGCTGGACAATGAGGAGCCCCCGGAGATGGAACTGGTTGAAGACGACGAAGAGCCAGACGCACCGCAGCACCTCCTGAAGGAAGAGGAGCCTGAGGCACCTCTGTTGATGTCGAAGCTACCCAATGTCGGAGGACAACCTCGTGTGCTAGAAGAAACTCCTGTGAAGTTGGACCGCGATCGTTACAAGACGTACAACGCGAGCAACGGTCACCCTGGCCAGGAGAAGAGAGGGCTGAGGGCTGAACCAGAGCTGAAGAAAAATAGAGACCTGGAGACTAAGAAGGTTAGAGAAGCGTCGAGACTTGCACAGGAGACGAAGAAAACTAGGGAGGCCACCAGACCGTTGGAAAACACAAGGTCTCCTGCAAAGACACCGGTGAGTCTCGCTATTCTTATTCACTATTTATAGGGTAGGTCTCTAATAGGCGTCATAACTAAATAATTGTTACTGTTTTGTAAGGTTCGTTTCTAATACTTTGGACTGTTTCGTATTTACCAAATCTCTTTACACCATGCAAACTATCAACTATACCGTTGTATTGTACACATTTACGATGAATGTAACAAAGCACATTTGATAAAACTTTTACTTGTAAAGCACCAAAATAGCTGCGTAAAAAACTGTAGTGAAGTGATTTAATTGGTAGGCATTCTCCAGACGTAATAACTGTAAACTATTTAGCAGTGCATAATAGTCCTTGTTTTTTGCAGGAGCCTACATTGACTTAATTTACACCACACCGTATTAACTTCAAGAGGTGACTTGATGCTGGAGGCTTGGATGATTTAATAGGAACAAATTTATTCTCTTTCTTTACCCATCGCCATTGTAATGGATCGTTCGAATTATCATTCGCTTGATTGGTTTTTTTTTAATATATCTTAGTTTTATAGCAATTCGAGAAGAATGACGAACATTCACTTAGAAGTGAATGCTTCTTTCAGTGTTAAGAGTTTATAGAACACTGGATATTTTTAGCTATGAAATTTGTCTGAGGTGTGTAGTTAGTGGAGTCACTGCTGAAGCACATGTCAATGCTGACCATGCAGAAGTAATTGGGGAAATAATTCTGGCCGATATGATAGGACACTCGGTGACTGAATATTCTTTTAAAAGAAGCGAGCGGCGAATCATTCCACATTGGTTCTGAGTTATTATTTCAAAGATGCCTTGTGTCTGCTCAAACAAATCAAATCAGTATGAGTGATACATTATCTTATGAATTAAGCACTTTTTCAGCTGCTCTATTCGATTCTTCAGGTTTGATGAGAGAACCTGTAAAGTCTTTGCGTGCTAAACATATACAGAAGAGGTCCAACAGTGCATAAATTCCAAATGAATAGTTACATTTTGTTTTGGATGGAGGTGCATTACGTCAACGAATACCCTGGGAAAAGAATGCCACTTTTTACAAAGTATCTATGATTTACATCAACTATGTCCAGAAGAAATATGGAAAGGGTTTGATTGTTTTTGATGGCTACAGTGAGAAGCTGTCAACAAAGGCGCATGCTCACTTGCGGCGTCAAAGAGGCAAATGTTCTCAAAACGTACTTTTCCAAACACAAACTGTCGTTTAAAAAAAAGCAGATTTTCTTTCCAATATTAAGAACAAGGGACGTTTCATCACATACCTGTCCAAAATGTTTACAAGTGGATGCAGAGTTTTGCACGCAGCAGGAGATGCTGACCTCATGATTGTTCAGGAATCTGCCAAGTCAGCAAATGAAAGTACAACAGTAGTTGTGGGCGATGACACTGATCTCCTTATACTTCTACTACATCATTCAAAAACTTCACCTTACGATATCTTCCTTTGTCCAGAATCAAAGGCTAATACAAAAGAAAACTTCAAATACATCGGACATATTATAGAGAGGTTGGGAGAAAACATTACATCACACATATTGTTTGCACATGCTCTTCTTGGTTGCGACACCACATCGAAGCTATTTTCAATTAGCAAGGTTCAATCCATTAATGGGCTAACATTTGAAGACTTTCGCCATCAAGCAGCTGTATTCAGCACATCTGGAAAAAACAAATGAAGAAATTGTAAAAGTAGGGGATCTCGCTTTAACTAAAGTATACGGTGCTAAAACAGAAGAAACACTCAATCAGTTGAGAGTTAGACTTTTTATCAAAAAAGTGAGCGAGTCGACAAAGCATGTGAAACCAGAAACTCTGCCTCCAACTTCTGATACATGCTCTATCCACATCATGAGGGTATAACACCAGGTTCAAGCTTGGCTGGGAATAACAATAGATCCATTACAATGGGGATGGATAAAGAAAAAGAATAACTTTCTCCTATTAAATCAACCAAGCCTCCAGCACCAAGTCACCTCCTGAAGTTAATACGGTGTGGTGTAAATTAAGTCCATGTAGCACAATGCTGTGCTCCTGCAAGAAACAAGGGCAATTATGAACTGCAACATGTTGTGACTGTCGTGCGATGAGCTGCATGAATTCAGATAAATTAACTTTTTATGACAACGATATTGGCATCGACTGATTTAGTTTAAAGGGTGGGTCTATATACTTAATTTAGATAAAAAATTTAATAAGAAAACTAGTAAGCTAAAAGTAAATGTTAAAGGAATATAATTAAAATGATACAATTTATAAAAAAACGTTTAGCCAACACTTTAGCAAATAGATAATAAAATTTCTGCGTAAGCCGAAATACAGATTTGAGGAAGGGATGTTTATTTTTCGGAAATATTTGAAGCTCTGAAGTTTGAGAATGAAATATGGTAATTTGATAAAACAAAAAGCATCTCACGGCAAAGTTTTATGTTCTTATATTTCGGCTTTATACTTTTTGTTGTAGAATGTACCAGTTTGAAGGAATTAATTATTGTTTTGTTAAAAATGTCATACGGGCGCCATTTTTTTACAATGGCGGCTATCCTATACGTCTGGCGATGGTACACATTTCATAATCGGATTCCTTGGATTTTTCCGTTAAGAAACCGTTCGGTTAATTTCTATTACAATTAGTTCCCCAGTCAACCATAACTTTACTATACTATAAGCTATTTTAACATTTTCTTCCCGCAGAAATGAATTTCCTTCTGTAGAAAATGTGTACACGTTTATTGGTTTTGTACATGTGCCCCGCCATTTCATCGCAGTAAACATAAATAGTTAATTTAAAAGCGCGTTTGGTTTGTTTACTCAACGTTCCGATTTCACTATTTAATTTGTTGTATATATTTTAAACCTTGAGTTTGTTCAGTATAGTAAAACGCCTGAACCTTTTCTCAGAAGTGCACTCAGGACATAAGACTGACAACGCTTAACACACCGCCTTCATGTTTCTGTACAATCTAGGACTATAAAGTAGAAAATATTTTAGTTGCTATAACTGGAACAATAAAGGTTGAATCAAAGGCTTTAATTTAAATAAGTGTAATAGTAACTTTGAATAGTCATTTAAGTTACATAAGAAATTTCATTCAGAATGAAATCGTAGTGTTGGTGGTGTTCCACAATACTATTTCAGTTAAGAAATACCTTCAAATCATTCTTATTGTTGAATTGAATTATACTGTTACACCATTGTTATGGTTGTCGCGGTTGGTTAGCTAAGTTTCATCAGTATCAAAATCGAACGTGTTGAGACAGAATGTCGGAAGTTCGAATACCTGAAGACTTCCCGGAATGGCTGAAAGAGAAAATTATTATTACAGTCAAAGAATGCAAGGTATGTTGTCGAATTTGTACACACTTGAAAATTTTTTTTTTTTTTCATCTTTATTTCAACGACCTTCTATTTACGCCAAACTTCAATCGCGTGGTAATGTTTTTAGATGCGTGAAGAGTTATTATAGTGTTCGTAATTTGTAGAAAACCCTTTTCCAGTTAAGTGTTCCATATATAGAGACACGATGTTACGGCGAAAAGATTTTTGCAACATTTGGTTTCAATGAGTTATGTGCACATCTGCAGCTCTGCTACATCGTCTGTGATTGGATGATTTTACTGTCACTTGCCTTGGCAAATTACAGACGTACGGAGTTACAATAATCTTGCTCTGATTGATGCAGTCAAATGAGAGACGTATCTGAACAAAGACACGCTGCCAGTAACCATGAAGCGAAGATGCAGATGTGCACGAGAGAGACTGAAACAGTGGGGCAAAAATATTTTCGTGACAAAATCGTGGCCCTATCCATATGTCTACATCTGTTTCCTTAAATAAGAGTATTTTACAACTAAAATACAGTTTGTAAACTATCAAAAGTACAGTTTTAAAACAGAAGTTATATGGTAGTTTGTAGTTTCATTTTTATTGACAGACCAGGTTGTTTTGTTTTAAAAGATCTCACCTACAGATTTGACTGTAGTAAACTGTAAAAACAAATACCATGCCAGGGGTTTCGAAGTGAAACGGACATGTGTTAAGAGGTAATGAATTATTAGTACTTTATATTTTATTTTCACTGGAACAGGCTCAATGTGTGTCAGTACAACTATGAAACCACAATGAAGTTTGTCAGGTTGGCAGTGGCGTTTTTAAACATATGTTACCGAGAGAATAATACAACAATACCGGTCATCTAACAATCTATTTATTCCTTTAATACACCTGTACCATTCCAGTTTGTGATAGGTTTTCAAATATTATGTATAAGACACCTTCGCAAATAAAGCATGTGTTTGGTAGTTTTCCTTCCGAATGATATATACAATCAGTCGATCACTACGACAGTTTCCTTGTGAAACAACTTGTAGATCATCTGAAAAAAAAAAAAGTGAAATAAAATCTAAGATTTTTTGTTGGCATTTAAGTAAGTAGGGCTGTAAACATAACTGCCAACTAACGCAAATAAGTGAAGAAAGGTTTGTCAATAACAAATCTGAAATATGGACAAAGTTACTTACGTTGAATTCCTCGTTACATGTTTGTACACGTTTGTAATACCGTACATATTTGACTGTAGTATGAACAGGCCAGAGTTATGCGCAGTGAACACCAAAGTAAAAGCGGTGGAATGATGTGGTGATATTCCATTAAACGCAAGTCACATATGGCGTTCACCTTCAAAGAAATTGTGTAGTACTTTCTTTGGTATTATTTCAAAGTACCAAGCGAAATGACGCACGTTAAAATTACATTCGAGAAGACCCGGTTCGATCCCCAGCTCCCGCTATTCTGATTTTTTTCTTTCCGTGGTAAGAGTTCCAGGCAAATTATGGAATGGTTATTTAACAAAGGCGAAAGGCAATGACAGATTGGTCATCATACAGCTAACTTGTCATTCTCACATTGTCACCGTCTCTTTTGACCTTTCTGTCCTTACTTTGAGTTTGCATGGCTTGTATTGCTGTTATTTATATTATTATTCTGCGGTTTTTACGGCCTGTTTAGTTTCGTAATTGTTGTTCTGTGTAAATCATGAGTATTTTTTTATTTTTACTAGCTGGTACCCGCGACACGTTCGCGCGGTTTTCAGTTTAATATGATAACATTTCTGAAACAAAATAGTTTTGAAATGCGCTAAATGGTGCAAAATGATTTCATGGATCAGTAATGTCTGTCTTAGAAACATTTTGAAATGGAAAATTATTTTACTAAATTTTTGGGCATCCCGTTCTACCCTTGTCACTAATTTTCCTCCCCTCATTCCCCAAACCATAATTACGAAATTCACCGAAATTGGAACACGCATACTACTTACTAATCTGACACTAGTACTTTTTTTTCGTTCATCCTGTGTTCATGTTTTCAAAACGTTGAGCATTTTTAAATTTTTAGCATATCATTACATATCTTAGGAAATATTTTTTACAATTTCACCTAACTTCTCACACACACACTTAATGCAAAACTGACTTTACAAGTATTTCGTTCATTCTGTGTTCATATTTTAAAAATGGCGACCATTTTTAGGTTTTTAGCATATCATTACATATCGTTGAAAAAAAAACTTTCAGAATTTCGCATAATTTAATACACACGTACTACATTATAGCTGACTTAGCTTTTATGTATTTCGTTCATCATGTGTTCATATTTTTATAATGGCGGCGAGTTTATATTTTTAGCATAGTCACACATATCTTAAGAAATATTTTTCTGAATTTTATTAAACTTGGTACACACATACTGCATACAAATTTGTATCCACTTTTGTGTATTTCGTTCATTCTGAGTTCACAATTTAATAATGGTAGCCATTATTTTATTTATTTATTTATTTTTTTTTTTTTTACCTATTAAACTTCTCTGATGAAATATTTTCAGACATTTTATCAAACTTGATACACATGCTATATACAAAGCTGACTTGACTTTTACGTATCTCGTTTATCCTTTTGTAATATTTTGAAATCAGCAGCTATTGGTTATTTTTATGATAAAAAGACATCTCAGAAAATCTTTCCCCAAATTTATTAAACTTGGTACTAGCATATTACTGAATTAAATTTAGTATATTTCGTGTATCATGTGTTTGAATCAAAATTAGTAATCTATATTCCTGCATTACGTAAAGAATTTTAAATTTCAGGATTCAATTACACCCACTTTGAGAAAAGTAGGCTTATAAATCATTCTGGTAACTTCTTGTTTCTTATAAAGTGATCTCATTTATCGTACGAATGTTTCACTGAAACTATTATTTTGTATTCAACATGTTCTTAACATAATAAACTTTCACACAGACTACTTTATATTCAGTAGACCATTAAAATGACTAAATGTGTCGGTTTTTAACACGAACTATGTAGTCGTATGTAAGACTTCAATTCGTTTATCAATAGGTTTATTTATGGTTTTTACGGCTCGTGCAGGAACGTTACAGAACATAAAAGGTCCACTTCGATGTGCAGAACAGCCCGTGTCAGCTGGGCAGGTTTGAATATCGATACGTAGTTGTCGCTAGCAGTGCGAACAAGCTAGGAGCTTTCGCCTCGCTGATAAAGGAGGTCACTGGCTTAGGAGGCAGCACCTGCTGTCACTACGCTGATAACCTCGACTGTGTGTTCTGCTCGTCGATAATGTGCCCCTACATGCTGGCAGCCTTGCCGCGCGGGTTGCACACTCTCCTGCTGCGGGCCTGCGTCTACCCTGCAAGACCATGTTTTTCATTCATTTCAAACAATTGCAAATAACTCTAATATTTTTTTAACCTAATACTTTGAAATACGTGAGACTGTTTACAGTCGTACGATGCACAATTCTGCCACAGCGTTTTTTTTGTTATTATTTATAATGTCCCGTTTTCTAGCAAAAATTTATTTTGCTTCATTTTTGTTTATTTTGACCACAAACTATGTAATATTTCAGGGGCAAAAAGCTACAAATCTGTTTGGTGTATTGCAACAGAAAAATTCCGGTACAAACGATGATACATAAGTCTTAAAACTGTAAGAATGAATTTTTATATGTATTAATCTGTGTTAAAAAAATATTTTCGAAACCACTCAGAACTAAACAGCGAGGCCTTAACTATTCCTAGTGGCATGATGCTGCATGCATGCGTGCGTGCGTGCTCTCTAAACACAGAGATCAATAAAAAAAAATTATTTATCTTGCATGACACCATTTTAATTTTGCGTCCTATATGTTTAACGTTCAGTACAAACCAGAACAATTAATCCTATGAGTATCCGTCGTATCCGAAGAATTTTGCTATCCCTCGCAACCTGCTTATTTGTGTCCGAGGCACAGAATACCGAAGACTATCGAGATATAAATACGTTGTTGATATTTATGAAAATTTAACAGTAACAGTGATGACGTGCTGATGTTTCGCAAGGCCCACTAATATGCTAAATTGGACACGTAAATATACATAAGTTGTTTGCACCGTACTAAAGCTCAGTTTATTACGGTAGAGTACATAACTCCGCATCACATACCACTGGGGAATTTATAATCAAATTAGGTCTCTAGAAAATCCATGACTCTGGATTTGTTAAAATAGCGGTCCAAGATAGTAATTAAAATTATAAATTTGGGTTCAAAATTTCTGTTTCACAATTCTTTACTTTTAAATATGCTAAGCTACACGTATGCTATTTAGCAATTAAGGTCTGTTAAGTTACTTCAAACATGAATAAAGCGATTTGTACGGGTCAGTTCATAAATATAAAAGACGTCTTACAAATGTTGGCGTTGGCGATAGCTTGAAGTTCACTTCAATAAAAAAAAAAGTAATTTATATTAACAAGAAAATTGCCTCTTGTTAAATTGGCAAACTATTCAATATTACCACCCTCTGCAATTCGCCTCTCCCAAAGCGAACTATCTTAGGATAGCGGTATATTTTTCCCATGGACAAAAATCTTCTCGGGGAAGACCTATCGCGTCCATCTTCATCACACGGGAGACCAGATCAGAATCAGGGCGAATTCAAGAAATTAGCACAATTGAAAATTTGGACATGCAGTCCAAAGAGGTGTCAATGACCTCAGTGCATAGAGAATGCAGTTCCCGGAACATGTGTACTCACTAAACTTAGAATCCAATTTAAAAAATAATAATACAATGAGGTAGCTTAAGTAAAACTTAAATTTAAAACAATATTTAAATTACTGAAATTTAATAATATTTTCCAGGTGATGTTTAAATATTACATAGTTATATCGTTCATCATTCAAAGTTCAAATAGTAATATAAATATTAGAATACAAAAATACAATTAACAATATACATGAGCAAAATATCCTGTAATTCCATTACATCACCTTCCCTATCTTTCCTGATCACTGCTTTCAACATTCGTGTCGCCAGTACTTCAGCATATTGCGAAGGGAAACGTAAGAGTTAAGTACGTGTGTATGTATTATATATATATATATATATATATATGTGTGTGTGTGTGTGTGTGTGTGTGTGTGTGTGTGTGTGTAGGTGTGTGTGTGTGTGTGTTTATGGTGTGTGTGTGTGTGTGTTTATGGTGTGTGTATAACATCCCACGTGTCGGGTGCATTTATGTTGTGTAACTATCATTGCTTCTTCCAGAAATTTGTTAATACCCTTCTCTCATCGTTCATTAGGCCGTTTTGTTACCAGAAAATTTATGGCTTTGCAAAAGTGTAACTCGCTCCCAGCTTAAACAATTACTAGGCGTATATTTAAGACTACTTGTTTATAAAAAGTGCATGAACAGCTTATCTTTAGACGTTTATATCCCGTGCGCTGGACAGTCGGGAAGTGACATATTTTCAGTTTCATCTTCCTCTGGCAGCCTGCACGCAACTTTAGGCTACTTTAGTGCAGCGTGAAGATATTTGCATGTAGGTCAGCAATGTCCATGCGTCCATTTGCTCTGTTTGTATTTTGCAGTGTGAACAAGGCTTGGCAATTTTCTCCTCGACTGTACCCAAGAGTTAGACGTAAACTTGTCCATACTTTGTCTATTTAGTTCTTTTTTATCATTCCGCCAATCTTACTTAGTTTTAAGTCGTATTCCAACTTGACATTTATAAAAAAAGGTATCACTTATAAACATTTTTTAACCTTAACTGCACACTTGAAGATAAATACTAAACAAAATAATATATTTTATACTAAACATGGTGACATAACGATTAAGTTAACTTAAAATAATATCAATAAGTGCCTACAGATCCATCGTGCCAAGCATCCTCGTCATTCTTGTCGTTGTGATTATTACATTTCGGCCTGCTATGATTTACATTAGTGCTGACAAATTTAGCGTAGTAGCATAAACCTCGCATCAATTTTTTAATGAAACTCAAACTGTAGGTCCTACACGTTAAATAGTTATCTAAATATACAGACAGGAAAGGAAGCGGTGCTATTGAACAACCTAACAAAACTATCCTGATTAATTCCTAGCTCCGATTTTTACATGTGGAAAACGTGGCAGTTATTGTCGTTGGCCAGCGAGTTTTCTCTGGGCTCCACAGTTTCCCACCCTTGCTTTCCATCGCTACTGGTTATTCAACTCGGGTCATCCCATACCTCAACGTTGCCATATTCAAGAAAACTGAAGATTCATACTGTGAACCTCTCACGAAATCTCTCCACTCCACTAATTCAATCTCAACATGCTACTGTTCTGAATGACGTGTGCATTTAGTACAAACTTAAATATTACAAATAAATTTATTCAGTTTTGTTTGCGCAGTTTTGCATAACTGATAAATTAGCTTAATATGATGAAATATGCTAGATATCCTAGCTGTAAATTTTCTTGAACATTAGATTCATTAGTCACTACGCATTCTTTATATACCACGCATCCAGCAAAAATCCTGATTTATTCTAAATTCTTAATTTATTATATAGGTACTTTTTAACTAAAAATATACCACGTTTCTCGTCCGTCTTCTAGAAGGACCACATTGTGTATGAGAGAAGGTCGGGGTGAAGGTTGAACCGGTTGCTCCACTAGCGAGACATGTTTGTCGCCTTTCCGGGCGGAGGAATAGATGTGATGTGAGATGGTTGTGGAGCAGCGACTGAATGAGAAAGATGGGGAAACAGGATTTCACCGAGAAAACCCGTCAACGGCAACGACCGCCACGTCTCCTACATGCTAAAGATCAGGGGTCGAACCCTCCGGGTATCGAACACGGATCGAGGTGAGAGGTCCGAGCCCTCGACAACCGCAGCCTAATATCTTACGAGTGATGTACCTTAATCACTTAATTTTGTTGTACTATATGAGATGTGGGGAAGGTAGTTCTTTTACTCAGGTTCAAAAATTCCGCGAGCCAGCTGTGTAGCTGTACGAAACGGTGATTGCTACTATATGTGGTTCGCGATAAAATGAGCACTTTTAAAATAATTATGTGTAGAATAATAATTAAATACACTGTAACCTCATACGTTATATTTTGCTTATGGTACAATTTCTACACTCCGATTACTACGAAGGGTGTTTTGTTTAGATTTAAAAGTAGCAGGAAAGGATTTATCTGAATGTAAAAAAGTAACTATGGTTCCAAAAGTTCTCAGTTTACCCCTAATCATCTATACAAGGATAGCGCATTGCACTGAAATATTGCGTTATGTTGGAATAACTGAGTATGCATGTTGGTTGTACAGATGAAGTCGACGAACTCTAATCGAACCTCGAAGACGAGCACCTATGGCAGCCCGCAACCCAGATCACCAGCTACACCCCCGGCGTCCCAGCCACTGGCGACAGCCGCTAAGAAGGTGAGTATTGTGCCTGGGTGACAACCTCAGAGCTTTATCACGAAACTTTTCATTAGACCTTGCACGTGTTACTTTGATTTGGTCATTTTATGACAATCTACCTCGAAGACTCTGACTCAACAGCAAATCTGCGTGAAAAAAATCTCATACCTACTCCTGAGCTACCTTGTCAGAACAAGTAGCCGACGACAGTGTACACAGAATCTTGCCTACAAGCCTATCAACTAATTAAAAGTCCGGGTCTATGTATAGTACAGGTATGTGGCTTATTTATTCTGTTACGTGATAGAAAGCATTTAACATCGGTGGAGCTCAACAATTTCATTAAGTTAGAAAATAATCTATGATCCATCGTGCAACAATTTTCAGTATAATGTACTGAAATAGTTTGTGCAATACTTCATACAGTATTGATTTTACTTTGTTTGTACTTCAGAGAGAAGAAATATTTTGCCCGCCCGTTTCTGTATACTACATACAAATACAAAACCAAGTCCATACAAATGCAATAAGTGTAAAATTATCCTGCCGCACGAGTGTAGAAGCCTCACATTATCAATTGCCCTCGAGTACCCTCCCCATGCGCTAATTATTTATTATCAATTGCATTAGAACATGAATGCGAGCAAGTGTTCTGCGACATAAAATTCATAAAATGCAAATGTGTTATTCGTGAGAATTTAAATTTGTCTCTGCAAAACTTGAGATAATTCTTCACAGACTCCTCTTTAAGACCTACCATATAATTTTCGTAATATTTTTATTACTGAGCGCAGTTGACGAATAGACATTTTGTTTCTAGAAGATAGTTTATTTAAGCCTGTTGTATCCCCTAGTTTAATAAAACGAAACGTAGCTTTGTGTAGCTAGTTGACAGTAACCAGTGTTTATAAAATATTGTTTTTAAATACTATTCTGTGACTGGTAATTGCTTTCTTCTCGTCAAATGCTCTCGACTGTATAGCATTCGTAAATACTTGCAAGGCGTAAGTAGATAATAAATTATTTTATGTGTCGGTTAACGCAAGCGGAGGTCGTGTTCCTAGTGAAGGTTACGGCCTGCCTCGTGACATACGTATCTTCCACAGTAACGTATCGCGACGCGAACTGCGGGAAGCAGTGCTGACAACCAGAGCGCACCGACAGTTCCGGTCGGTCACGTGCTGCTGCAGTCTGTCATCAGAGAACAACGAGGAAATATTTATTACTTTTTGTGTGGTTCTCTGATGTAATATGTCAATCTGTGAATGACTGCAACAACCGATAGCAAATGGGCTACTTGCAGGAAATTTAAAATTCATTAAAAATAAATCCATATAAAAGTATAAGGAAAAAAGTGAAAGAAAGCGTGCGTTTTGTTAAGTGTTTCGCTTAGTTGTAAGACACAAACAGGTATGAAAACAGCTACCACCATGGCGCTGACTGATAACAGGTTCTACGTCATCAGCCTGTACCGCACTCTGGTATAGTCTGTTCACTTTAAACTGAGCACTCACCAATACTTTTAATATCCAAAAACTGTATATCATTTGCGTCAAATATGTTAAATTTTGAGATTGGGGGAATGTTTACACCAGTTTTTTTGTTTCAGGGAGGTTTTCAGGTCAAAATTATGAAATGTGATTGCAAAATGCCTGAAAGAAAAATTTAAGCAGTGCTCACTTTATCGTGAACAGTCTATAGTCATCTGATAAGTAAAGTAATTTCGAGCATGGTTAGTACTTGGATGGGTGACCGGCCTGGGACACCGGCGCCGCGTGCCTCTGGTGCATATATGAAAGCAGGTTGGCCTAACATAAGGTCAACACGAGTACAAGGTACATTATATATATACATAGGTCGTTCGGGATAAAGTAAGCCTACAAATTTAACCTTTGAAAACTGTAACTAGCCGTTACTGCATATAATACAAAATTAACTAGTTGCCTTACTGCTTGTATGGTTGGCAGTAAAATTACGCAAAATAGTTCCGTGTATTTTCCTAATTAAATACTATAATATTGAAAGAAAACCAACCGATATCGACATAATATTTTATATAATAAACAAATTGTTTTTATCAAACTGTATCGATTCATACTGATAGCACAATTTTTCTTATACGCGCAATTATAAAAGTGACGTGTCCAGAGAGGTTAGACATGTCACGTCGTAGCCGTTACGCGCGGAAATATACTAATTGACTGAAAATAGAACTTAAGCAGGGCGTTTTTTAGTGCTGACTATCCCGAACCGCCTATATAAGTATTAATAGGTAAATTACAAATTTATAAATGTTCTCAATAGTTAACGGCTGTTTACATCTTTATAGCTTGCTCCTCCATATTTCACGACTTGCGTTCGCGAAATAAACTTGAAACTCCCTTACATTATTTGTGTGTGATAACTTGTATTGAATAACCTACACTATGTTTTACGACTTAAATTCGAACACTGTTAATTACTACTGTCCTATATAGTTAGTAACATTCAAAAAATCTTACTAAACTGTCAGGAAAGTTAGCTATAATCATGCGATAAATATAACTGCTGCTTATTTTTAAAATTTTATATTTATTTGTTTATACATACTAACTTAAGTATTTTAGGTTGTAGTGTACTTGCTTAGGATACCTGTGTTATTCCAACTCCCACCGTCAAGTATTTATGAATAAAGGGCTCCGGCTAGCTGGACGGTGTAAGGAGTAGTATCCGCAACAGAATTAAATAGAAACATAGTACTAATGTTGTAGTATAAGTTGGTGAATCGTATATTAAGACACAACACTATCGAAGTCCTACAGCGTAACTTAAGGTTCAAACTACTTTGAAAAAGCATGTAAAAGCAGAACATAGTGTTTAATATTTCCAAGGTCATATAATTAAATTTGGTGTGAGACTCTTAAAATAATTTGAAATCGAAAACTGTAATTAGGTTAAGAACTATACCACAAACATCAGTAAGTCGCCAGTCCAAATGCCATTGGCCTATGAACTAATTTTATGGCAACAGTTCTTTATTCTACCACCAATTTTGACTGACATTTTAAATGTCCAAGTTGCTACGGTGAAGTTTAGGTAAAGTTGATTAGATGCAGCTACGGCTAAAATATAAGAGTATACCAAATGTATTAACCTCTTCTCCATAATATTATACGCTCAGATATGAAGTGGGTTCCTGAAGTCTTCTTCCAGGTATGCATTATCATACATGCACAATTATTCCGTCTTCTTCCCCGAACAGGCGTATGAATTTCTTGCCACTTCCCTTTTACTGTTGCTGACATATTATATATCAACACTCCATTCTCTCCGTCCAAAGTAAAACAACACAAACAATACACTACTACTGAAAAATAACATTAACATTCTCTCTGGAACGGCTCACACCATAATATCAATACTACACACAACATTACGTGCGCATTTAATTTACCTACTGCTAATTTACTTATTCAGTTTGTTAATTACTTAGGTTAGTTTATACTAAAATGATTTTCTGTTGGCTCACTAACGTCCAAACGTTATCCTACAAGGTTTAAATGATTTTTGGATGCTGCAGCTCAGTACTTTAAAGAATTTTCACCAAAGTTTTTGTTAAGTATATAGTGTATTATGACGTTGTGCATATACAGTACATGATTACCGAACACAACATTTCATAATTTAATCACTAAATTTTTGATCACTTAAAATTTATTTGCGGCATGTCTCACGTATATTAATGACTGGGTGTACTATTCAAAACCATTTATTTGTTGGTTTTTTTATAAGATCTCTGACTTTTAATGCGGTTTGCGAGTCGAATAAATGTATGTCGTACACATTGGCCCGAAACACTATTTAAATAAATAAGCCGTTATGCCTGACCAAAAGTATTGTTTCAGACCCGCCAAGTGACGGCAGGTATACTGACTGATGTCGCAGCGGCAGCCATGTTGTGATGTAACGAGTACAGTATATTGTATTTTCTATTTAATTCAGTATGTAATATTTTGGTCAACCTGCAGCCTCCTCGTAGCGCCACCGGATCTTAGCACCTATGCAGGCTCTGGCGTGTCCACGTGCATCCTGGCTCCAGAGTTAGGAAAGTGTATCTGCCTTGATGGATTCCCCGATAGATGGCAACAAGGATATACCACTAGGTGGGGCGTTAGATTATCTAACGCTCAGGCCATTGCGGCCCAAAAGCCCGGGATTTTTCTCTTGCGTTTAGTTTTTTCTTTTTCCTCTCGTTTCCGACCTTGCTTTGTCTTAGGCGCCACGAGAAAGGAGGAGATTGGTGGACACTTAAAATAAAAACGGACGCAAGATAATTATGCCTTGTTAAAATCTGCATATTATATTGGCGTCATCCTAAGGCTAGGAATATTAATAGGCAACCAATATAGCGTACTTAATTAGGACAGCCTAGATGTGTTGAAGAAACTCTAGCTGTAGGCATCAAAATATTAATTTTTTTTAGTGATAAAGATTTGAAGCCAAGGAGTAAGGATGCCTAGAATGCAATTGTAGATAATTAAAAGCTACGTATGCTAATGACTTGTTCCGTTTTTTTTTCTTCTGCAAAGCTTTGAACTATTAATCTTTTGGTGCAAATGTAACTAATTTTTGCAAAAAGCGAAATTAGTTTGGACAGTATTTTTTTTTTATTTGTGAACAAAATTTATGCCTAAAATGAGAAGTCTTCAGATGGTCATACAAGCTAACTACCGGCTCATTGCTATTTTCACCAATATTAATTTATATTTTGAGTTAACTACCTAAGAGGATACCTGTTAAAATGGTGTGATTTCAGAATTTCCGTTACATAGTTCTAGGTAATACTTTCAATCATTTCATTCATGTATTTTACAGCCACGGTTAAAGATGCTACTTAAATTTGCATGATTTTTATTGTTATTCTAAACTAAATTAATTTTAAAGTCAAGTAAATTTCTCAAATATTTAATTTAAATATTGTAAGGATGTGTGCTTAAATAACTTAGCTTGTAATATTCAGTTTGGTGTATTGAATAAAACCTTTCGTGAGGAGAATCTCAGTCATTAAAGATTTGGTTGCTTGTTTACTTTGTTCCAATTAAATATTAAATTTCAGTTATGCATTTTATCGAGTCATATTTATTTTAAGCGTGAAGGGCATATCTCTACGCATGTGTGTCAGTATGTTTCAGCTTATGTCTTTACTTATGACATGTTTCAACAAATTAATAACTGATCCAGTGCTCTTATCTTACTGGAGTGACGAACCGTTTTCGAGGGCGTTTCAAATGTAAGGTTTTCTAATGGCTGTATTTACCTCAAATCACCTCCAAATTTAAAAATTTCGCCTCTCATGGGCTGGTTTTACCATGCAGATTACGTATATGTTCTAAGTGAAATTTGTAAGGAAGGCCTATTCCAAGAAATAATCTGTGTAATGTACCAGCAGTAGATATAATTGTCACACGTAAAAATATAACCAAGGAAAATATGTGGTACCGTGCTTGTAATATTCCAGAAAACAGTCTTTAAACACCGAGTACAAATACAGCCTATTCAATGCCAAGCCTAAAGAGTGCGTGGCAGATAAATATACGCTGATAACTTCGATTGATTTCTACGCTCTTTTCGAAGCCAATATGGATAAAATACTCAATGACAATCCTAGATAATGGTACTTGCCAACTTTAAGAGCAAATATTTATCCAGAAATAATAATTCGTTACACGTGATCTCTTGCGCCGCAGTTAAATGCACTAGGTCTCGGCGTCAGAGATTGTGCTTCAGAAGTTTGTAACACTGGAAACAATTTTGTTTAAAACGTCGGCTAAAACTATTGTCTAGGATTGCTATTGTTTAAATTTTGCAAATTGGCTTCAAGAAACCCGCAGTTATAGATTAATGCTTCTAGTGTTAATTATGTACCACGCCCTCTTAATAATAAACGGTATCTTCTACTATAGCAAAGGAAATAAATATAACGTGTATCGTCCGTTATGGGCATATTTAACCAAAACTAATCCTTACGGATTGTTGAAAATAATTAAATCGCGAACATTTGAACGCCGACCTAAGCTCTTGGTCAGCTCAGGCTGTTGACGTCAGTGTATCGCTGCTCGTTCTACAGTAGCTCACTGTTCAGGCGTGCACTACTATACGTTGACAGACTGCAGCGATGACTAGAGGTCAGAATTCTAATTACTTCACAATTATATGGCTTCACGAGCAGTTGATAGACTGCATTGCCATCCTCCACTTAAGGTTGTTCACGTGGCAAAAATTCATAATTTCATATTTGTACGGCATAGTGATAGCTTTATAGGCGTTACCTGTGACTACATTTTCTACTTGTAAACATTTTTCAACTCTCATAGTTTTACCATTTTGACATGACAGTCAAAATTTGCAAGTTACGGGAACATGGTAATTAACAAAACAAAATGTCTTACTCGAATTAAATAATTTACACTGAAATTAGATATCATTGGCCATATGCTTAAACATTTTTTAACACGCAGAGAGATTCGTTTGTACTTAAAAAATTAAAATGATAAATTTACATGATTTATGACAATTTTTAAAGTAATACATAAGGACTATTGTGTTTTTTTTTTAATATTGTTGCATAGTGCCGATATTTCATTCTAGTAAGACACTTGGTTTTTGTTATTTCTATGTTACCGCAGTTTGCGAATTCTAACTTTTGCATGCTGCTATGGAAAAACTGTGATAGCTAGTTAAATAATTTTAGAAGTGGAAAATGTAGTCACAAAATCTATAAAACGAACACTATGTCGTGCAGATATATAATTATGCATTTTTGCCACGTGAACATCCTTAAAGGAATGCATTTAGTTTTGTTAGGTCGCTATATGTAAACTCTGTTGCGTGAATATTACGGCTTCGAACTTCAGAAACGTTCTGTATTCGCAAAAAAATTGTTTGTTAGTGAAAGTGAGATAGCCTTGTTTCCCCAGTCTGATGGCAAAGTGATGGGTGGATTTGGCGGGATTTTGTGTTCTTACTGGAGCAGATAAACTAACTGGCTGGTGAAATATTCACATTCGTGTTCCAGATGTTAAAATATGATTACGTGTATATTGAAATAACATTGAGGGCCAAATTTATAAACCTCTTTCGAATGACAACCAACTGCTACCCCCATAGAGAAAGCATTGGTGAGCAGTTGGTTGTCATTCGAAAGAGGTAAATAGATTCGACCCTGAGTGTAGGAAATAAATAAAAGTAACCGTGACACAATATATAAGTTAAATGGTTTTGGAGGTTATTAAGTCATTTCACTACCATTCATTTTTAGATGTTTAAAAATTGAAATATTTTTGTGGATACTGTTATGTATGGCTACCGAACGCATGAACGTGAGAAAGGTTTGAATTATGCATGTGGACCCAGTATTACAAGTTAATACTTTCAGACCCAGAAATTTCAGAAATTCATTTCAGGATACGTTAAATTTGGAACACATGAACATATGAGACAATGATTGTGTAACTCTTTCCAACCTGCATGTAAGCACCCACTACCGCCTTCGCTACCTTGCTAGTTATACAAATTGTTATTAGTGAGGAAAAGCCAATGGACAAGTATAAGGATAGCGTGTTCATAGTACTTTGCACGCCAGTCTGTAGGTCGTTGAACCAGCGAAATTTCGTTCATTTCTAAATATAGCACAACACTTACACTTATTTGAAAATAATATGCTAAATTTACAGTGTCTTTGATTTCGAGGAGTATGTGTATTTGTCTATAAAGAGGGCGTAAAAAATTACATAGCATGATTCTGAGAGTTAACTTTCCTCTTTTAAAAAACGGAGTTAAGCCCCTACTCTTATAAAATTACTTTGAGAATTACTTTGGGAATTGACTATATAAACTCAGAATGAAATGTATCACATTAAAAAAAATGTTGTGCAGCAGCTACATTTCTGTGAATTTTGTAGCTTAGTAGCCGTTTAATGGATAGTAAATTGCTAAAATTTTAGGCATGTATGTTTTCTTTGGGAGGCGGGGGGAATGCTAACAGCCAACAAGTTGGTCAAAATTTTTCCAAATAACCTGAGACACTATTATCAGTGCAGCTTAAGCAAAATTTTGAGCCATTTTCTCACCAGCCATGCTGAAAAGTATTATTGCAATCATTCCAAAAATATTTTCAGGGCCACCTCAAATTGGTTTATTCAATTAATAGTTACGGTTATATGTATTAACAATTAAATGTATAACTTCATTCATCGTAAAATGTACTATGCCTGACCCCTGTCAGTCGAGAGTCTTATCCAGGAGTTATTAAAGGCAAGTACTATAAAGGCTTAAAAGATTTATTAGTGACGACCTGGTTCTGCTTGAAAAAATTTAATAAGATCTTTGAGACTTTCATAATTTTGTCATCTGAATATTGACGATATTTTAAGCCCCTACGTTTGTTTGGTTTCCTCAAAAGCGCCGCTATTGTTCTCGAGATCAATGCTCTAGGCCTGAACAGATTAACAAGAAGATTATGGCATGTGAACTCATGTTTGTACAAAATAGGTGATGTCCCCCAACGCGCAGTGTGCTCTGGCGTCACGGCCAAGCCCTCTAATGAATAGTAAAACTGCAGTGTTTGGTGTGATGACCAAATACGGAATGTGTCAATATGACGAACCGACAAACTTGCCTTTGACACGCTTGACTGTGTCGCAATGAGAAAACCGCAGCAAGAGTACACAGTTTGTTGGAGAGGTGACGCATCATCCATTACTACAGTGTTCGTGTAAGCGAGTGAATGTGCAAGCTACTGAAGGCTGCATGCGCCTAGCGACAGACGTGTCTTTGAGACGGTTTGCACAGCGCAGCTTACACAGCCAGCTACACGATGCGTCATTAGATTAAAGCAGCTGCCTTCGACAGCCTACTGCATTGCTTGCTTGTGTTAGATGACGAAGCGGAGTATTTGTTTGCAGTCGTAAAAAATCGTTTGACCAAGTTGATTGTTTATCATCAACATAACTTATGTACAATATAAATTGCCCGTACAGAAGGTTTTTTTTTGTTGAAATACGCTCAGTTCTTCGGAACCTTAAATCGTAGTTGAAAATTCATTCGTCCGTTAAGCTGGTAATTTTTACAAACCAATCACCTAATTATTTTTGTTAACATTATTGGTATTTTACCAAAACATGAGTGTTGCTTGTTCCAAAATAATGCAGTGAGGTCTAAGACGGCTTCCATCACAAACATTTACGTAGTCGTTACAAAAATTACCAAGTTTGTCATTGTCAGTTTGCCTCCGCTGAGTAGCTTTCGATAACGCGAAGGAAGTTAAAGGAATGTTTGACATTTTCGCAAAAGTAAAATAATTTGATTAAATAGCGTCGTTATTGTAAAATATTTCTGTAATATTTTAATCGATTTATTATATCGAAGTGACACTTGCTTTTTATATCAAAAGGTGAAACGTTGGTTGAAATAGTGAAATTTTTGTTGTCTTGTGGACATGAAAAATTTGCTTCCCAATGAAAGTAAAATTAACCTTTTTTAAACTTTCACAGACTGCCAATTTTAAATTTTTGAACGAGTATTTGAGTTGGAAAAATAATGAATTGACGAGCTTTGGTATTCTTATACTAAGAAAATTTACTATTTACAGGAGAAAAATTTATAACAATTTTCAGTTACCTTTCAACGTGAAAACATGTTTTAAGTTTTTCCCTCCGAAATAATGTGTAGAATAACTTACACATGTTTTTTTTTTCGGCTATTGTGACATTTATTTTTCACTTAAGTTTATAAACTTTTAATTCGCAGAATGTTTTTTAACATATCTAGTGAATTGCATAAACTTGAGATTCACCGCATGCCTTTTTCTGGACAAGTCCAATCTTCCTCAGATTACACTAGAACAGTACGAGAATTATTTAACGCTGCAGTGACGTAACGGCTGTCAGGTTTGAATGAAACAGTATGGCCAGATCCACGTGTGTATCATGCGCTGTTATCTACAGCAGTACAAAGTAATAGAAAGTGACGAGTAAGAACGTAATGGCCTATCAGCTGTACGGTGGATCGTAACTTTCACACAGTCGCATCACTGCCCAGTCCAGTGTTCGCTGACACAGATAAGGTTTTCCACGACTTTTCCTTCATGTGTTAGGTCGAGTGATGAACACTGCGTACTGAGGCCTCGTGTAGTCGCTAATTACTGGTGCAACGCTCGCCCACCATGTAGAGGCGAACCTGGACGCAAGGGAAAGGGGGACACGATGCACTGGCCTTCTTACTGCATCAGCTGTTCCTGTTTTCTTACCCGGTGCACTTCCCGGGTTTGCTGGTTTTCCAACTCTGCAGTTCTTTTTTTCTAGCGCACCGACCGTGAAACTTGAGTCCGCGAACTTGATGTAGAGCGATAGATTTATGGAGCAACTACTACATGTAATGTATTGTAAGTGACTTCTCGTCGGTGGCGGCCTACACCACAATTATTGTACGTGTTCCTGCCGATCAATAATATTTATTTTAACAGTTCTGCCTCGGTCAAGCTCAGCGGGCAAGTTGAAATAATACAGTCAATATTAATATATCAAGTCACTTGATACGGCGGCAAATGACCCTCGTTCACCGTGAAACTGAAAAGACCAGGTGACTGGTCTTTGATTCAGCCTAATCACGCAACTTCGCACCGCAGGTGAATTATACAAACCATGGCCGATCCCACAGCTATGTCGCGTCTCTGTCCTTAAGAACACGATTCCCGTCTCCTTGGTCTGGCAAAGCACGAAAAAACTAATTCAACTAATCGGCTTATAAATGTTTGCAAATATCGTCCTGCTAATCCTCGCAAATCGTACCCTGGGGCAGACACTCTGTCGGCGATACTTCAGCGAGACGCGGCCCTCAGCCCCGAGGACGGCAACACGTCCGTCTGCCTCGAGCCCTGAGAAGCTTCTCCCTCTGTCGAACAACGCGTCTCCACGCCAAGCCGGGTACACTGACCCCTAGTTCCCTTCGACCAATCAGAAGCCCAGTTACATCTAAACTCTGTTTGCCAACGGCTGAGAACTCAGGCCTTTGCGAGCGTATCAAGCATTAGATTTATTAATCAAAATCACAAATTTACATGTTTGTTTATACCCTTCAATTATAGCACACAAATTTATTTACTTTTAACTATATTTATATTTAATTTACATTTAAAATTTAACTGCCCGGTGGCAAACCGTTGCAAGCGTCTTATTCCTGTCTCTTTCTAACATTCTCTCGTCCAGTGGGGCGTACAAGGCACTCATCCCCTCAACAATTTGTCAACCTCCTTGACACATACTTAGCCTGCTTTCTGCTTCCCGCAGCGTGACGAAACTCAATTTTCTACGGCCTCATCATCCTCTAGATGTAATATAAATTTTATAAATTTTCTTCATTACTAACCTAACACTAATTTAAATAAAATATACAGCTTCCACAGAGTCTGGCACAGTTTTAATAATTTCGTTAGCCCAATTATTACTCATTGTAGTTATGTACAATTATAGTGAATTACTCTGCTACAGTAAATTTACATATATTTTCCGTGCTGATTGCAGCTACTGCATACCAATAAACATCTACATTTAACAAAATGAATGGCTTCTTACACTGTCATCGGTGACCATTTGCTCAATTTTATATTCATAACAATACACTAGATACAATGCCAAATTGCCATATTACAGTATATCGTTCTTAAGGCCTTGTTCCCGAGTTTTTTTCAGACTGATGCCAATAACTCAAATATTTTTTAACCAAAAATTTTTAAAAAATTTTCTTCAATGTGCAATCACGCAATGCACAATACTGTGGACGCGTTTTTTTTTTTTTTTAATAATGTACCATTCGCCAGCAAAAAATAATTTCCTTCATTTTTGCTTATTTTCACGACGAAAAACGTGGTACTTTGGGTAATGAAATCTAAAAAACCGTTCAGTATAATGCTACAAAAAAATTCAGCTACAAATTATAACATATAAGTGTCAAAACTGTGCAGCAAAATTTTGATATGAGTATTAGGTAGCAATAAAAAAATATTTTCGAAATCACTGCAAAACTCCGTAACAAGGCCTTAAACCCTACAAATGTCTAGCGTAGATGAAAATGTTGGAAACAGGGTTGGTCGATTTGAACTGCTTTTCTTTCTTATTGGTGCTAAAGAAACTGACTTGGTTTTAACATGTCCAGCTTGAGTCTGTCATGCGAAGACGTGAACCCCACTTCCACTAGCAAACATGTACCTTCGTGATCTTCGGTCTTGTTCAGTTTGGACAGTAGTGCTGTTATTCTAGGAACGTGTGCACAGTATGTCTCAATAGTGCTGCTGTTGCTGTGACCCCAGTAGTGAAAAGAGGAGGAACTGGTACTAATTGCTGTGCATACAAATAACCTAGGTATTAACTACTTGACAGTTTCAGCGCAGTGTAAGATTGCCGAATATTCCACAGCTAGCCAATCCTGTCATGTCACTCCGTCCTGGAGATCCTTTTTGCGCATCTGCACTACATCAAATTCCTTTTCTTTAATATTTCAAAGAATAAGTTTTAACGACGTATTTCATGTTTATGACAAAGAACTGCAGAATAAAATCTAATGTGGTGTGAATGTGTGTAAATGCGATAGGGCTGCGGCAAGTGAATTTACCTTTGCAGCTGCTCTGATGCAGGCTTATTGGTGATTCTAGCTGTCGTAACTACTCGGTTACTGGTCCATTGACTGCCAAGTCAGTTTGGGGCCGGTGTTGGTATGTGACTCAACTTTCAGTGTACCACCATTTATCTACGTAGGAGTGGTGGAAACACTTTCGTTAAAGTTCGAAGTTGGATTTTATATTCGATGCTAATGAAATCTGTTCTCCAGTACTGATTTTACGTTGATGCGTTTTCTGTTAATCTAGTTTTTGCTCGGTGTTTGTATGTTGCTGATTGAATTCGTGTATCTGATTGTGCGGCATGAGGACGTAGGTGATGACCGCTGTTACTGCATACTTCATTACCATTGGGGTAATCCTGATAACACAGTCCCTGACAACTGCTTGTGTACCTGGAGTTCTTACCGTATCACAACGATGTAGAAGATCAGATATGTAATGGGCCTACGCACTACACGTATGCTGACTTAACGTTTCTTTGGAAGTTTGTGGAAGCGTTGCTTGTTTAGTTAAGCTGCCACCATAAAGCTGTTATAGCTGTGGATGTAATGACAGTAATCGCTGTGGTACCGGATATAGAACACTAAAGGTAAACCCTCATTATTTCGGTATCTTACGACGTCTGGTCTTATTTTCTAGTGTAGCATCTGAAACAGAATATTGAAATCATATCTAAATCACTAGCCTTGACAAGTACCAACTCTGAAGTTTGCGACCACGTTGGCGATTGTCTAGCAAAGCTTCCTCATTGGCCCAGCAGGATTATATAGGTATAGGGCCCATGCTATCTTCTAGCAAACCCTCTTACCACCTACTATGACATTCTGCTGAAAGAGGTATTCATGACCAGTTTACCCATGCACATAAACTAGCCACAAGGGTAGAGTCATGCAAATTGATACACACAGGAGGCTAACATTTTGCCCTTAGTTTGCAATCAGTCACTAGGATGTGCTGCGGGTGTTTTTTTTTGGGGGGGGGGGGGATTTTCGCGAAATTATATCGACATGTAGCTGTTCGGATGCTAAGAAATTACATTTATTTGTCTTTTGTATGTTTTTTTTATTTCCAAATCCTTGCTTCGAAAAGGAAAAATGAATGGAGGGGTAAAGACTGGGTTCATCAACTCGTCCTGAGCTAATACTGAGCAAGGTAGTTCCCAAGTTTGAATTTGCTCGCGATCTGTGGGTGTTACAAATGCTAAGTTATTAGATCCCACGTAGCAATAAATCTCCCGAATCGTCAAGCAGAAAAAATTCTCAGGTCGTTACATACCTGATTGTGTTCATATGTGGTATACAGTTATTTGTACAAACATCGCGAAAGTCTTGTTTGTCAATGTCTTACGCGCCCGTTTATGTGTAATTATGGGAAGATACGCTTATGATGGGAAGTAAAACTTGGCGGAAATGTTAAATTCATAGTTTAAAAAAAAATTAACTAACGCATTTTTCAAGTAATTAAAAAATGGTATGTTATAAAAAATTATCGTAACATTATTAATCTGTCTGTATTAAGTGCACGCGCAAATATTTTGATGATGAACCCGGTATAGGTAATTTTATTGTGAACTCGGAGGCCACTCTATGAAATAATAGTTATTTAAAATATATGACTCAAAATACTGATTTTATTTATATCATAATATTAAGATTAAACATTTATTTTCGATTATAGATGAACAAACTCGTACACTTTGTGCGCAACTAAATATTTTTGTTTAAGAAAAAATAAAATATATGTCGTATATGAACTTTGTATAATTTAGTGTCTATGTATGTATGTAATGTGTGTGTAATATATATATAATGGAAATATATTTTGGCAGTATACAAAATGGTTTATTAGATTCGATCGCAAATGCTAAAATCTTGGTATTTTTCTGTACATTTATGACGTGGTATGCATACTAGGAAAACAGTAATGTAAAAACGCATTTCTCGTTGGTTCAAACACAATAGCTTAAGTCTTGTATGTGTCTCAAAATTGTCACTTTATGTGAAAGGAAAATCAAGAGTAAACTGCATACATTTTCCTCGTATGCATACCATGTACCAATATACCTTCATCAATGTACAGGAAAATACCAAGATTTTAGCATTTGCAATCGAATCTAATAAAGCGTTTTGTATCCCACCATAAATGTATTTCCATTATGTATATTTATAGTAAATAATAATAAAGTTCAAATACGGAAATATTTAGTTAAATTGTTTCGTAGTACTTTTTTTTTTAACAAAAATATTTATTTTCTCACAAAATGTATGCATTTGTTCATCTATAATATAAAATAAATGTTTATAATCTTCATGTTAAAATAGAAATAAAAGCAGTTATTTTTTAAATAAATAATAACTAGCTTTAACGCTTCGGCTCAAATTTCTGAACACTTTTTAAATGTTGCCTTTTTTGGAGAACAGTTGTGGTTAAAAAACCACATTGAATTATGACAACCACATTAATTATATGACCTTGAATAGATGACGAACAATAATGGCTTCGGCATTTCCCTCTAGAACCTTATGCGATATCGGAAGTAGGATTTTGCAGAGACCACCGATCGTCCGTAAATGCATCGTCAGAGAAGCTGATAAACCATCGTCCAGGTTGGTACGTAAGAGGGTGAGGTCAATTAGAAACGGTGACACACAACTTAGTACAATGACAGGAGCTGGGAGACGAGTCGGCCATGGCCTTTGTTAAGGAACCATCCCAGCATTCGTCTACGGGTATTTCTGGAAACCATGGAAAACCTAAATCAGGATGGCAGGAGCAGAGGATCGAACCCGGGTCCTCCCGAATGCGAGTACAACGAATTACCGTTGCGCCACCTCGCTCGGTCTCATTTGTGTAAGAAATATTAATTAAAACATGCATAAGTGTTGTAATATATTGAGCATAAATAAATGTATGTACTCTAAACAACTTTCTTAGTGTTATAGTAAGATGTTTAATGTAACATTTAAAAATACATGAGATCGGCAGTATTTTCTTTCTGCTACGTTTTCCATCTATTAGTTACTATTTATTTCTACTACGTTTTCAATATCCCACATAATCTCTTTTACCTATTTTTCACACTTCCCGAGCAAGCACCGTATTGTTGGCGAATCTCACTTTCTCGTCTCAACTCGCATACTCCAGTCTGGCCATAAAATTGTCCAGTCCCATATTTGCAAGTAGGCATTTAACGGAACTGGCGATAGGGAGAATCCTTGCCTGACACCCGCCTAATGTTCGCAGCTACGGTATGATCACCATTTTTGCTTTGTACAGACTCCATGTACATCTGTCCTTGTATTATATTCCATCTTATTAGACCTTATGCAATTTAACATGTTAGAATTTTTTTAATATAGACAATATTGTGCCACCCATGGATAGCGCATGATTTAAGGATTAAGTTCATGTGTAAAGGGTTTTGTTGGAATCATTGTTTTTTAATGGGCAAGCATTTCTTTGAGTTATAAATGACGAGTAAATTAAATTGGCTGATCCTCCGAAAATAACGAATTTGTGTAATCAGTGTATGGTACACTTGATAGCCATGAGTTATCAACTTGGAATGGCAAATTTCTGCGAACATTGTGTTATGTTTTTTTATGGATCAAGAGGGCTATTTTTTTTTTTTTTTTTTTTTTTTTTTTTTTTTTTTTTTTTTTTTTTTTTTTTTTTTTTTATTTTTTTTTTTAATTTT
>PNEQ01127563.1:0-18177 GCA_003012365.1 Medauroidea extradentata | reverse complement strand
TAATTTTAAAATTTAAATTTATGTATGTAAATTGCATCATAGAACACATAGTTTACAGCTGTATTCTCACACAAATTGTCATATTATAAAGCAATACAATTTTAATCATGTTCTACATAGTTACCGTATTTACTCGCGTAATCGCCGCATATTTTTGATCAAATTTTAGGCCCAAAAAAATGAGGTGCGGCCATTATAACGGGTTTTCAAAAATTACCTTCTATTTTTTTTGTGTAGAATATAACAAATGTAAATTTTTTTCTATAGTTACTCGTTCATAACGTGAACATTTCTTCTAAAATAAAGAAAAAGATTTTGTCTGTGTGTAGTAAAATGGAAAAATTAAGACTACAAAAGCATGTTAATCCATTCACGTGCGTTTAAAATTATCCCGCATAAGACGTTTACATTTTACGGTTCATTACATGTACGCTATTATTTCCCGTGAAGTAGTTTATAAACAAATAAGATTCACGCTTAAAACGTTACAACTCTCCAGACGCCGTTACGTTATCAACAGAGCATCATCAACAAGCGAGCGTGACTCATCGTGTCCGGCTTGGGCATGGATGTTGTGTTGTTCTTTCACCACCCACATCGGCTCTTGAAAACGTTGTTAAAGGGGCGTAAAACCTTCTCACCAATTTTTCTACATCGCAATGCAAATCAATGATTTTTAATTTTTCTTTTTAATGTCCGGGACAGTTTGTTTTGCAACCCTGAATTCATTGTACATACCGAACAAAATAATTTTCAGTTTGTGTGTCATTATAACCCGTAGTTACCGTCATTTCACAAGCACCACATTGAAATGTTTATTTACGACAAAAGTGCGTGCCTGGCTCGCCGGGCGAAGAGGGAGGAAAGATAAGGAAGTGTAGAGGTCGGCCTGTTGCGTTGCATCTTTACGCGTCGCGCGCCTCGCTAGCAACATTTTACCACACAGAACTTGCCAGATATTTACTGTGGGATTATTAAAGGCTAAGTAGCGATGGACGACTACGTTGTAAAGTTTAATACTGTTCTAAAATGTAATGTGATGAATTGAAATCCAGCAGAAAATAATTAATTAAAAATTATTAAAATTTTTTAAAAATTCTGTCCGAGTTATCCTAAGTCCGGGACATCGAGGTCAGAGTTATCGAGGGTTCACTGTAATACCTAGCTAAGGCGGGTAATGTACGTGTCTATTGTGGAATGTAAACCACAGGGAATGGCAGTTTACAGAACTGAAAATGCAGTTTTGAAATCTCTGGATATTAATTCTTCACTTAAACATACACATACAAATACATCACTCACATCCCACATGGCCACTGCCAGGACCACGTTCGGTATAATGGCCAACATAGCTGGCTAAACCCAATTACTGTATTTAAGTCACACACATTTCTCTCACATGAATTATAATTGCATAACCAGTACACTAAATTTGTTTACGTACAGTTCTTATTCTCAGTCGACTTAACTGCACTAAACAAAAACAATTGTGCACATGCTTAACATTTCAAATACTTGCAAAGCACACCAAGTAAAAAGGCCAAGAAAAATATTGACACAAAACATAGAAGTCTTCATCGAACAATTTTGTACCACAACCATACTGTTTACAAATATGTATAACGCCACTATTTCTTTTGAATAAACCTGAATAACTAATTTTCATGATAATCCAGATACCAAGAAACTGTTTTGTAGTACTATACCTGCATAGGAGGATGTTGAAGACCTAATTGATTACAAAAACATACAATAAAAAGGTTCCAAAAATGGCCAAGATAGAGCAAATGCTGATTGATTGGGTCAAAACAAGAAAAATAAAATACTTCAGGCCCATTACCATAGGATAGGTACGAAATTCTACAACTTATCGTGCAAGGGAAAATTGAGGGGGAAAGGAGGGCAGGTGGACTAACAACAGATTGTATTCAGAACATCAAGGATTGGACCGGTATACCCTAGGTTCAGAATCTCATTCAGGATGCACAACGTATATTGTAGCTGCCGCAGATGATCGCATACGTTCTTGTAGAGGATGCCATTTCCAAGAAGACAAATAAGAAGCACCTGCTATGAACTGATACACTCAAAACTCGATTATCCACGGCAATCATGGGGCCGGACTGTGCACTGTACTTTACTTTTAAAACTTGTGTTCGAAACTGTTGTTGTATGGAGCAGCTAGCAACATCTCTTCAGCTACGGAATTAAACAGAATGTGGATGGAAGTAATGAATTACCGACTATATGTTCTTAGCGACATTATGTTAGTATAATCACGTAAATTTTTGCATTTACATCACGTTTTATATCACACTGACTCACTTATATAGCCAAATTTTAGTTAAAAATGAAAGGGGAGTGGACATCTCATCTTCAATTAAGTGTGTTTTTGTTATTTTTAATTGTGCAGAGACGAATCCTGCCAGTGTATTAATGGCACATTGTATGTGAATTTTGTCTTGAAACTGTGAATTGATGATGTATAATGTGCGCCAATGTAAGCCCCGGTGTGTTGTGACCTTGTTCTGCCCTATGGTTCGAACTCCCCGCCTCGGCTTCGGCCATGTTTGGGTCCCGTCGGAAGTGTTTGTGCCTCCTTCCTCTGTTTGACGGTCACTTCCCCTCCTCCTCCTTCTCCTTACCATCTTGCCTCACTACGTCTGACGAGTCAGTGTGTGTGCACCACGGGTGGAGTGTTAAGATGGCTCACTCGCTCCCCCTTCGTACCCTGTCAGCTCGTTCCATTTGATTTGGTGAGTTATGTTCAGTTTTATTGGTTTTGTTGCTATTGTGATTATCATTGTTCTTTAATTCCTTTTAATTCCTTATTTGTTATTGGGCCGACGGTGTACAGTGGGGTACTGAGGTCAAATTGATGGGTTTGTGTAAATTTAACCTTTTCAAATTGTAAAGAATCAAGTTTTGTGATTCTTCTTGTAAGACAAGATGAGTATTCATGGATATACGCCATTTCTTTCAAAGATCATATAAACTCCTGGTACGGATCCGGTATGCATTTTTCTATACAAAATGTGGAAAAGAAAATTATTCTTCTAGCTCAGTGCTTTAACAACTTAACCTTTCTTTGTAGTTGTTGCAGCAAAGGGATCATCCCGAAAGATCTTCACCTCAAATGCCCTGCGAACAGCAACCTGGCTCAAAATATTGCATCCAAAGCAAGTAAATGTCTTTTGAGTGAAAGAATTGTTTTTTACCATCCTCAAAAAGCACAGCTTAATCGCAAGCAATGGTGTATATCCATGAATATTCATCTTGTCATACATCCCCATTGCAAAAATCTTTCAAAGATCATATCCTCTTGTAACATCTTGATCAATACACGTACTTAATACCCGTCTCTGGTAATGTTTGCAATGAATTTGTTTATTAGTAACCGCACTTCTGTGCATGTTGCCCTCTGAACTTGCATTTGAACCACCTAGCAAACGCTGGCTCAAATTGAAGTTTCCGAGCCAATATATGGGCTGAAATTTGTGTGACTCTGTTACTGGGTTCGATTCTCGGTGGCGGGGGGTCCCGTTCGTGATTTGATTTTTGTCATTGAGTCCTTTCAGGTGTTACGCCGCGGAAGTGTTATATTGTAATAATCATCGTGTTTGTTTGGAGTTTTAGATATGGAGCGGCTTGGTGGGAGTGAATTTGTGTACCGGTTAGGATACTTAGAGCTGAGGGAATATTTGCGCGAATCGGGAGTTGAGTTTGATGACAGTGAAGACGTTACAGTGCTGCGTATTAGAGCTATTACGTATATTAATTTCTTGCGCAAGATTGAGAGGCTTGGCTTGCGTAGTTTCGTGCCAGCGGTAGAGGGTCCGATAAAGGCCGCACAAAGCGTCCTAATAGGGTGGTTGAATAGGGTGGTACCGTTGTGTGTTGTACATCCAGATAACGTGCTTGCCTTTTTGGTAGCCGTAGACCAATTTTTTATAACCAGCAACAAGTAGATGAGTCAATATTTCTTACCGTTTTGTCAGCGCACATTGAAGGTTTTGCAGCTGTTATTCTCGGCGAAGTTATTCAGAAAGATGGTCGTTATGAGACATTTAAAACGCAGTTGTTAGAACATGCTGATCCTTCTAGCACGTGGTTGTCGATGAAGAAGAGATACATCGATCATTTTCAGCATCCTGATGAATTAGTCTTGGACTACATACAGGATGTTAAGGGTTTTGCTGGAGCCCCTAACTTGTCGCGAGGTGAGAGTAAGCTTGTAGGGTCAATTATTGACCGTATGATGCCAGAGGCACAAAGTCATCAATTATTTTGTGCGCCCCTTGACTGCTAGGGTATGTAATTTTGTCTTTTGGAGCATTTTTGTATTTTGATGTGTAATTTTTTAGTCATATGTAACAGCAGAACTTACCTGTCTGTCGAGGAACAGTTACTGCACACATGCCACAATTTATTGATGCTTTTACTACCTTTCAGTTTTACAGTTTTCAATACAACACACATACACACTTTGTCATGTACTTAATTTAATTTTTGCTAAGATTTAACAGTTTGGTTTGACTTGATTTGGTTTTGTTACTCTGTGGTTGTGGTTGTCAGGCAGGGCCACAACAGAGTTGTAATTTTGTTTGCACACACACAGTAATATTTGGAAAGCGTATTTTAAATGACACTGAGTACATTGTGTTGTAAGTTCGAATTTGGAATGTTGTATATTTGAGTTAAAGATTTTGAGTATTTGAAGTAATGTCGGTTTAGAACATTTTGAGTTAACTGGTAATTACTTACCTGGCTTAGGTCACCTCTGTATTCCGAGGCCGTGATTTCAACCCTGTAATTCGAGTAATGATGGTGATGTGTACAGGATACTTCGTCGTCGTCCAATGGGTATACGTTGTTGCAGTACAGATCTCCCAGGTCGTTGCAAAATGCGAACAAATCACAAGCGAGTCGGTAGACAAGTTCCGCAGAGTTTAGTTTGGGTTGTTGACATAGAAATAGTCAGCAGCAGCTGGAATCCCTCCGCTACTATGTAACACGACCATTTCCCGTTGCTCAGTCTCGAAATTATGACCTTTTCTCCAAAACAGGTGACTTAGAAAGGCTTGAAACGTAAAAACTTGAAAAGAATGGTCTGAATTTAAGTTTTATTGAACGTCGCACTTCGTGAATGTACATTTTCTTACACCACACAACTGCTTGCTTTCAGTAACCGCTCTTACGAGGAAACGTCTCCTTAACAAAAACTGAAGCTGGTTACAACATAGAATTTAAGAAAGTCCGAGAAACCACATCGGTACAATCATTACATTAAATTGATTGGGGGGTTAAAAACCGCCCCGCACCCTACGGCCACGTACGCGAGAAAGAAAAACTTAGTAGAATAGAATTTTATCCGAAAGCAATTTAACACATTATTAAAAATAGAGAGTTCCGGCCACGGGTGCCTCTCGCGCACGGTACATTTTCACGCTTACTCACATTTCTATAAGATTTTGGGCCGCAGCCCCGCGGACGTCCGTCTTCTTCGGAGTCGCGACTTTTTATCTTACCCAAAGATGGAGGCAGGCTTGCAAGAAAAAATATCAAGGTCACGGTGCACTTCGCTGCGATTGGCTGGCTCCGAGCACGTGACACCGGTACTTCTCCTGTCTGTGTGCTACACCCAACACGACTTACAAAAAACAGGCCACAAAACATACCATATATGGGCACAAAAACTGAAAGCTCAAGGGCGAGCACACATCACCTAACCATAGCCAAATATGGGCATAAAAACTGGCACAGAGTATAACAAGGACAAAGCTGTGCCTCCTCCACCTGGCCCTCTGGCCATGGCTATTATCATTATACCCTAACTTGAAATTAAATAATTATACAATAAAATACCACAAGCTTTTCTCCATAAGAACAGTTACCTTCAGCTGTTATTGTTAAATAAAAATACAAAAAAGGTAATTTAAAGCAAAAGAAAATAATATATAAGTGGAACCCTGCAATGTTACAACCTGAGTGTTTGATTAGTATTTTATTGTGTATTTGCCACTTCGTCGTTGTTCCAAAGGGTGTGCTTAATCTGGTTTTATGATGTACAGGGTACCTCGTCGTTGATCCAAAGGGTACGCCTGATTGTGATATTTGATTTGTTCTACTTGCCACTTCGTCATTGTCCATAGGGTGTGCGTAATTTTACTTAAATGTTGAGAGTTTTTGTAGGTGATGATCCTTAGTTTGAGATGAGCTAATCCAGTATGTATTCAGATTTTCTTGTGAGTTTTGGTGATTCGTAAGTAAAAGAGTTTTTAATGCATTAATTAGTGTTTTCTTGAAGGCTAATTTATAGTAGTAATATTTTCTGTTTGAAGAATATATTTTTTGTGTTTATCTATGACCTTTGTGTGTACGCAGTGTCTTGGCTTACATGTACACATAATACTAGTCGTGATTTGTGGTCATATGTGTGTTGCTATTTCCTCCCAGTAGAGTCACAGTTTTAAAGGAGTAAAAGGAAACTGGTAATGTGCATCCAGTAACTTTATGTACTAATTTGAATTTAGGTACTTTTGGACTTTTTTTTTTCCTGTTTTATTGTTAATTAAGTAGTTTGGATTGGATATGGTTTTTGTTTAATCGGCAATAACCGATCACAACTGTACGGGAGTGAATCGTCAGGGCATGCATTCCGCAACTGTGATTTTTTTACTGCCTGTTAGTAACTCACTTTTGAAACAACATACTTGAACACTTTTGGCACGTAATTATTTTATTTTGCAGATGTGTTTGTTTGTATTTGTTTTTCTCTTTGTTGTGGTTGCTGGCAGGACCATAACTGAGATTTAAGAGTTAGTATTTTGCACACTGAGTCACATTTAATTTAGCACTGAGTACAATGTTGTGAGTTTTGTTTGTTGTAGTGGAAGATCTTACAGTAAAGTTTGGAGTTTTAATAATTTCAGTGAGATATGAGTTTTGGTAATTTTAATCAACTGTCTGTAACTCTCTGACTTAGGTCACCTTTCTTTTCAGTGGCCGTGATTTGGCTCTTTGGTTTTGAGCACACGTTATTGAGGTGATTTTTTATTTTGAGCAGGATGCCTCGTTGTCGTCCAATAGGCATACCTGATTGTATGGTATTGATATTTTGTTGCGTGGATGCCACTCCGTCGTTGGTCCAAAGGGTGCGCCATATATGTTTTGTATTGTTTGCAGGGTGCCTCGTCGTTGTCCAATGGGTACACCTGAGTTTATCTTATAGTGTTTGATTGCCACTCCGTCGTTGTCCAAAGAGTATGCTGGTTTTCTAAAATTGTTGAGGAGTTTGTGAGTGTCAAAGCCAGTTTTATGATGATCCAACCCAGATTGTTAGTGATGTAAAATTTTTCCTTGTGAAATGATAGAGTAAAATTTTTGCTAATTATATTTGATTTATGATTTGCTTTAGAATGTTGATTGATGTTGAATTTAGAGAGTTTTGAAGTATTATATTTAATGTTGTGTTTGGTGTTTGGATTTTGCTTTGTACTCAGTGTTATTTGCCGACATGTACACATAATTCAATTTTATATGAGTTGCAGTGATGTTTGTTTCCTGGCAGTGCAGTTGTGTATTTTTGGAAATTTGATAAGAGTACATAGTAAATGATAATGGATTTTAAATGTTTCACTTGTAATGTAATGTTCTTTGCTTTGTTTTCTTTTGATGGATATTTTGGCAGATGTTCATATTGTCAATCGTAGAGTGCAAGGTTTGCTGCTGTTCTGTGTACTGTCATTGTGCTAACTCTGATGATTCTGTTTTTGGTGATTATAATGATGTTTCTATGCTATGTATTTTGCTGTTGAATTGTTTGCTGCTGTAATGTGATGCTCTTTTCGGTTTTTTTAAATGTATTTGTATCAACTGTGTTTGTGATAACCTGCAGGTCTGTACTGTGTACTTGACACACAGAGGATTGTGGGGACAACCTCTGCATGTCAAGTGGGGGGTTGTGAGGCGGTCCACCAACCTTTATTGTTTCCTGTTTATTTTATTTATTTCCTTATGTTAGATTTATTGAATTTGCTATTATCTATTAAATTATCTCGGGTATTGTTGACAGGAGTTTGGTAAGGTACTGTTTGGCATTTTATCTGCATCGGTTTTGAAATTGTTCAATTTTATATTTAATTTGGTTTGTTTAGGCTGAGGCAACCATGTGTTTTAATTTAAATTTAATATTATTATTTGCACCTTAGCTGTTATTGTATTGTAACTCAGGGCTGGGTGTATTGTTGGCTAGTATAGATGGATGGCACAGGTGTGCCTACCCAGTTCCTGGAATTGCTATATATACATATTTTACTGTTTTTCTAATCATTTTACTGTTCACAAAGTGCACGTGCGCCGCCGCTCGTTGAGTGTGTGAGAGAGACGGTAATATGTTTGCGCGGGCTGGCTTGGGCCAATGGAAGGACACGTAGTTGAAATTTATTTAAAATTATGTTGTAAGTTATTATGTAATTTTGGTTTTTAAAGCTTTATTTTCACTTTTCAAGTTGTTTAAAGGTATAAAAGTTTATAATTTGTTATTATATTTAATTTAGTTTTAATTTTCCATTAAGTTTTTACCTTGGTGCGCAGGGTGGCCGCTAGAGGCGCTGCAGCGAAAGAGCAAGCTTCGCGGGGTCGGCCATGTTTACTTGTTGTCTAGTCGTGAATGAGGATGGCTGTCTGGAACGGTTGGTGAGCTGTGTGGGAGTGAGGCGGTGGAGCAGCCATGTATACGTAGACATTTTTTCAGTGCTTTAGTCACTCAGGGCAGTGCCCGCGCCATCGCAAGAATGTTGTAATTAAGATGTAGTGGCTTGTTTTGGTATTTTGAAACTTTGTTTAAATTCATAAAGTTTTTGGGGTTGAGCTGTTCTCTCCCGAGAGCGTCAGGCTGTTGTTTTCCGACTTATGGTTTAAATCTAAAACTTTCAGTATGTAAAGTTGATTTCTTTAAAAGGTTATTTAATAAAACAGTCATGCCCACATGTTTTTATTTTTATGTAGACTACAGCAAAATCATTATACAATCACAACTGGCCATGTGAGAGGTTAAGTCAACAATAATGTAAGCTAGCTTCATTCAGTTAGCGCCAGACGCAGTACATGTATGGTGCTGTGACCAGGATGAGATGAGAGGTTAACTATCATCTTCATTCTGCTCGACGAATTACATATCTGGTGCCGTGACCAGGATGAGATGAGAGGTTAAGTATCATCTTCATTCTGCTCGACGCATTACATATCTGGTGCCGTGACCAGGATGAGATGAGAGGTTAAGTATCATCTTCATTCTGCTCGACGCATTACATATCTGGTGCCGTGACCAGGATGAGATGAGAGGTTAAGTATCATCTTCATTCTGCTCGACGCATTACATATCTGGTGCCGTGACCAGGATGAGATGAGAGGTTAAGTTTCATCTTCATTCTGCTCGACGCATTACATATCTGGTGCCATGACCAGGATGGTCCAATGATGTAAGTTATCTTATTTCATTCCGCCGAGACGCGCTACAGTACTACGATGGTTTCACTCAATTATGATTTATTGTGCAAAGCACACAGTGCCAAAAATGAATAAAAGATGTACGCTTCAAGGTAGTCGTAATTACGTGACCCTGGCAGTGCAAAACGTGATTGATTACCTTCGGCGGTGTTTACGACTGGCTGGTGTACGTTGCACGGGTTGGTGGGTGCTCACAGTGTGAAAAGCAAACATGATGAATCTACGGCATGTGAAAATGTACTCCCTTAAGCAGTGAGGGGCCACCAGTCACTATGATGGACCGCTAGGTTCGCTTGGAATTGGGCGTAGATGTAATGATTCAACGACACGCGTTTCTAACCAACATGCAACAGGGCAGCCGTTCCCATGTATGTTACAGTATGGTAGGGCTCTACAAGTGGTGGTAGCAGTCTTGCGTACAACGTGATGGAGTGTGGCAGGCCGAATGAACAACGAGCGGCATTAAACACATCCTACACAAAATGACGCTCCTGACTAGATGCCTTGCACTTATTGCATGATAATGAAATGAATGGTAGACATACTGCTTACTTGAACACTGAGACACTATGGCGAAATGTTAACCTGCACTTGGTCAGTCACAAAACATAGGTTATGCTCTTAAAATAACACAGAATTACAAAATAATGCTAGTGGCATGCATGCAAAATGATATACTGTATATACTCGTGTATAGTGCGCCATCATGTACAGTGCGCACCACGATTTTTGTAACATGTTCCAGGGAAAAAAATTTAACAGCCTTGCTAGCATGTAAAAAAAATCACGGGAGTAAGACCATGAAGCAGCATCAAGGAGACTATGATAGATCCGTCAGAAAGGGGGGGGAGAAGGAAACATGGCTGACAACAAAGAAAAGAGAGAGGAAAGATAACATTCACACTGGCTAGAGAGTGACAGCGGAGAGGATGGAAAAGAGCATGAAAAGATGGGAGGGGGGGGATGGAGGCGGTTGTGGTTTGCCTCACCCTTGTCTGCAGTTATATCTATAAATAGCCTGCCAAGGTCGCTTGCAGCGTGCAGCCAACTCACGTATGTGTGTGCACACCTTCACCCTCTTCGAGATACGTGCCATGACAGCAGAGAAAGCTTGCCTTTTTTGTTTACTGTCCAGAGCTCAGAAGAAAGAAAGGCTCAGGAATGCGGCAGAGGGTAGCTACAAGCAGAGGGCTGTGTGGCACCAACCACCACCCTGCCTTGTCTTCCCTCCCCTAGGAGGGACAAAAAGAACAGCGTCACCCTTTTATTCCTTTCATTCCCCATGGAAAGTTAGATGATCAGGACTGCTATTCTAAAATGTTCAACGTGAATAGGCGGTTGGCGTGAGGAGTGTGGGGCTCTCACGCCTGTGTAGCCTGCCTAACATGGCTTTAGTGTGACTAAATGTACACACTACCCAATCCCAAGGAACATTGGTACTCTCCGACTGCAGAAATACGTACAGACAACATAATTCCTGCAGCCTTGTTGTCGTATCTTCCTAGCTCTACCGTCTTCGCTAGATGTGTCCCACCTTCTGTTTATTTGTAGGCCATTCCATTGTAATAGCATCAAATTTTTACTGTCTTGTATACATCATGGCCAGCATTGTTTCTGGGTGTCCACACAAATATGCAATAAAATAATTTTGACATTCTCTTAATTAAAATGTTAAGTTTCCCTGAATACGGTTTAAATAATGTTACTTTTTTTTTTTTAATTTTCTGACAGAAATAAAGAAAACGTAGCCTCCAAAATGACCACAGTTGGCTAGGGGATTTTCACAATTTTTTCTGAATTTCAAGTAAATTCCTTAATTTTTCCTAATGAATTTCAACTTTCCTTGCATATTTTTTTAGGCTGTCCAAGATATGGACTTTACGTGTTCTTGTGCTTCTTTTAATTTTAGAATTTTTTTAACTTTACTTACTGTAATAAACCGTAAAATTTGTATATTAGTGTTCACATTACTTTCTATGTATTTCAATAGCACAAATCACTCTTACATATGATGCATTATTATTCATTAAGGTACAAAATAAATTAATTTTATATTGCAACTAAACAAGAGCATTTATTATGTCGTTATTTGCATGTATCAAAATATATAAGCATATAATTTTGTTACTTGAGAGGTGTTCGTTATTTAAAATGAATAAACAATATTTCTGGACAAAGATTTGAGAAAGAAATAAACTTCGCCAAAATTATTTAAATTGTAACAACTAATAATATACAGTCTATGACCAATTTACTTTTTTTAGCATGTTGATGTTTCAAGGAACACGAACCAAATTTGCTAGGACATGTTCTGTCATGGGGTTCAATGAATTCAATCCACCAACAAATCAGTATTTTTTTTTAAACTTCAATGCTTCAAATTTCGTATTTTTATTTCATTGCGGTATTTCTCTAGGAGTGATAAGTCTGGATACCTTAGTGCTGTGTTATCGTATGAGTTTCGTCAACACTGCTGACTACTTGTAATGAAATGTGTTTAATTCTAGGCAACATAAATTTTGGACCGAAGGCGTAAAAAAATGTTTACGTAACATTTTACAAGTCCAATTCGAAAGAGTTTCGTGTCCAAAAAGGAATCTCACTACCGTATTGACCTCAACATCCATTATACTTCTTACAAAATTTAATAAACCCAAAACGACCCGAAGCAAATGTTAATTTGCGTTTGCATAAAAGCATTTCTTTTAACATTTTTCCTTGTCCATGATCCTGTCAATAGTACACATTTTTTTCCAGAAAAATAAAGGATACTCCCCAAAAAATATTTATGCACATTATATTCTTGGGTTGTTTAGAAAAGTTCTCACTTTGAAGAGGACTAACCTTCGTAATGACACAGGTCTGTGTTCTGTAGACAAAACATATTCCGTAGAACTCTGCTTTTCATAATCATAACATTTTTTGCATGCTTTTTTTACATCATAATGAACTTCCTTGTTGTAGGCAATAATTTACTCCAAACTGAGGCTTGTAGGATGAGTTACATTTTGCCTGAATTTTCAGTGACAAAATTTAATTCAAACTAAGTTATACGTAACCGAATTCAAACCACGTTTGTTCTGTATATGATGCATGTTTATTTAACTTAGCCTATCTGTAAATCACATACACAAGTAAAAGTTGTGAATTGAACTTATGAAAACTTAAATATTCTTTCATAGCTATGCAACATTAAAAAAATTTGACGGTAGAATTTTACAGCCCACAAAACTTTCTGAAAACATGCATTTCCAACATAAGTTTGTTTTTGCCAAGTGAAAATCGGTGGCTTCGTATTAGCGATGAAGAGAAGCCTCATGCACAACATTCTAGTCGTGAGACAACTTACAGGTGTGAGAAGTGAACTCCAGACTGTGGCTTGTTGTCAATATTTGAGAATACAATAGGCAAGCTCACAGGCATGAGAACCCAATACTAGTCACATGCCTACAGTCTTGTCACACGACAATTTAGATATAACCAACAGAAAGTCATTATTTTCACGTGATTAAAATAAACAAATTTTATAAATTTGTCTTTATGTTATTACAATTGCGATTTATCTATGCCTAAAACACACATGCAGGCAACTAATGAACAAGCATTGTTAGAATGGGGTTCCGTGTCACTTAACTGAATTACATTACACACTGCCCTCGAAAAAGACTACAAAATGTATCTCAATTAACAATAAATAATAACTGTAGTACCTACCAATAATGAGTTGCTAAAGTTGGTTTAAAAATTAGGTTAGACCTGCATAGCTAGCAACATAAACAATAACGAGCAAGATATATGTGTTTCAGGCATTTAATAATTGCAAAATATTTGCTGTATAAACAAAATTAACTTACCTACATTTATAAAATAAATTAAATGTATGGCTGACAATAGCTCTAATTCATGGGATACCAAGAATACACATAACCTATAATGTGGCTCGTGTCCCTAGTTATCAATATGCTATGAGAATGAATATTTATCATTGTTTTCGGGTACTATTATACATACTGAATGCTCTGGCTGTGGTTTTGATATCAATAATTTTCATGGAGGTTAATGGTCAGTTACACAAACTTTGTTGAAGAAGCAGTACATATCTTTATAAAGAAATAACTATAGGTTGTTCGGGATATACTGAGCACTAACAATGTAACCTTTGAAAAGTATCGCAGAATCTTCACTGCCTATAATTCTACAGTAACTCTAGTTGTCTTACTGCTTGTGTGGTTGGCAGCGATATTAAGCAATATAGTTCCGTGTATTTTCCTGTTTAAATACAACTATACTGAAACCAAATCAACTGCAATCGACATAATTGTATTTCATACGATTAATAAACATTTTTAATCAAACTGTAGCAATTCATACTGAGAGCACATTTTATCTTACACGCGCAAACATCAAGTGACGTGTCCAGAGAGGTTAGACATTTCCCGTCGTTAGCCATTCCGCACGGAGAGATACCAATTGGCTGAAAAATAGAAACTTAGCAGGGCTTTTACGAGTGCTTACTTTATCCCGAACAGCCTATACATATAACAACATGCTTAATTGCCAGCATGTTCAATTAACACTTTTATTTTTTCAATGCCGAATAAAATTATGATTTAGATTCTGTAATTACAGTTTAAATAACATAATACTAATATCATTATAAACTACAAGTTCGTTATACTGTGTACAACTTCTGAATTTTATCGCCCAACAAAAATGCAAAGAACAAGGTTTATGGCATTGCCTTACATAAAATTACCACTTGAAATGCAATTAGCAACACTTCACATTTCCTGCTAGTAAATTAAGAAATTAAAAAAAAACATGTTTAATTCTATAATCAGAAGAATAATAACTATTTTGTTAATAATTTATGCAGTCGTCAATAAAAACAATGCAAATATGGCAATATCGGAGTGGGACTAGTTCACCCAACATCCAACAGCAGGCGTGACTCACTACAGCATAGTTGGCAGAGAAGGGAGACGGCAGAAGTTGGCATTTTAATACCAGTGTTGATGAAGTCTGGGAATACCGACGTTACTAAAAGGAGGGTTGTCTGCAGTTTTTAATCACGCCAACGTCAATTTTACCATCTGAGAATAGCACTACAGGAGACATTAAAATTAACTTCTCATATTGCTTCCCCTTCCACCCACAAACTCTAGTTTCTGCCACGTCAAACAAAAAAAAATAAGGGTTGCAGCAGCAGTTACGGCAGAGTTGATGGAGAAACCGGGCGGTGAGAACATTCTCTCTCTCTGCCTCCCACTCTTGACAGCCACCAGTTTACGACAACAATAACAACTCCGCCTTGTCCCACTCCCCTTCCCCCCACAGCCTTTTTTCCCCTGTTTTTTTTTTATTTTCCATGTAAAGTTTGCACCCCTGAATTTTTATCAGTTGTTTTGGAATAAAAGTGTGCATTATACACGAGTAAATACGGTAAACAGATAATACCGGAGATATGCCTGGTGTAATGAATGAGGAACTTGTATGGCTCTCGATATAAAAGTCCCTAGCCACGTGGCAGTGATGGTGCCAATGCAGATTTTACGTTGAAGTACCAAAACTTGGTAATAATAATTAAGTTAAGCGGACATGCAATGCGATGGGATGTCTGGTAACATGAGCTGGACAAAGGTAAACCGGTATACTAATTGAAACCTAAAATCAGTAAGCAAGATATGTAGTGCACACGTACAGCGTCTCACCTCTCCAGACGACTTAGAGGAAACTGCCACGAGGAAGGTGACCGCTGAGGGCACCCTGCCTCACTACGGGGTTCACATACTTCCGGTACCTGGTGCGTATGGAATAATTTGTATTTACGTTTTAGAAATGGCACAAACTTTAAATTATACAAAACAAATAATATTACATATTTTACATTTCTCCGTTTGAAGTTCTTTAAATGTTTCTTTAAATTATGAAAGTAAACATAATAACCATTAGGCACTAGCATGGCGGACTGCTCAAATGCCCTTCGTGCCCCTATGTACAATGCCTGTAATATACACAACTATCCTTGCTGAACATGCAAAATACACTGCGTGATGCAAAACAAATGATATGAGAGTCTGCTTATTAGAATGGCGCTTGTTGCTGTGGCACATCTCGGGCCGTTATGGGCTTGCCTTAAACTTTCTGCTTGCACTTTGGCTGGCGTCAAGATTCTATACAGAATTAGTCCTGTAACAGTTTTATATATCTCAAAATGCCAACTTCGATGGTAAATTTCTTCTTTATACACTCCATTTTTTATTTATTCCTAGTTTTGTAACTCAAGATTTAGACATATTTAAAGTTTCAGTCTTTACTGTGCTATATGTTTTTCTTCTCATCTAATAAGCTAATATTTATGCGGAGACATAATATTTGGCAATGAAAATATCAACGATAAAATATAAAGCCTTTAGTAGAAAAAACACTTGTGCCGTTCACCCCAGCACAAGGTACACAAGAATGGGATTGAATCCCGAGCTAACTACTGGGTCACTGAAATAAGCACCAACAAACTGTAGAGCTAACATGTGTGATAATTGAGAATGCTTACAAAAACAAAGGAGCACAGCTCGAAGCATAACCAAATGGTGCAGGCACATACAATCACTACAAACACTATTGGATTACAGATAGCAGGCAAGTGGAATCACAGTCAAAGCGGTTGAGTTTAGGCTTAAGCTCCCCAACGTTCCGTCAAACCGGCCTGAAAAAAACTAAACAAACTAATAAGGGCGACGTCGTGCGGCTTACCGGAATTCCACAAGTTGAAATACTGAGTGCCCCAACAAAATCATAAGGAGAATAAAACACTTACCTAAAAATGAATAGAGGCACGCCGGTCGACGGAAAGCCGGAGCAAGAAAGCACTACGCACTGGCCGGCAAACAGAAGTGAAGAGCGAGACAGAGTCCGAGTGACACCGCCAACAGCTGGCCACTGGAGGGGAAGGGGAAAGGGAAAATAGGAGAGGGGCCGACTGATGGGAGGGGAGGACCTGAGCAAGCCCGACGACACCAGAAGAAGGCAGAAGGCCGGCACATTGCGGGGCTGACATCACTTCAGTCCTCCGCTCACACACACGCACGTATAGGTCCGTCACCATTATACATAAACAGATGGCCCAGCCTCGAGTCCATCCGGGGTACTGCAAGGGCTCTAGAAGCCCCAGTACACACTCAGTGCCATGTGTACGGGGAAGTGCTGATTCACTCATACTGCCAGCATAGAAACTTTACAGCATGTGTCCCACTGACTTAGGCCGTAATTATTTCTTGTATTATTATTATTATTATTATTATTATTATTATTATTATTATTATTGTGTTTATTTTCTGTTGTACATTTTATTTAAATTATTGTTCATTATTTTGGTTCTTTATCTTCAGGAATTTGTTGACAAAATTTTAGACGGGTGATGTCTGGCCATTCCATGTATCACTTTTAATATTTTTATTTGATATTTAATTTAGTTTACTTTGGTTGAGTTTGTTTTGTTTCCTTTAATTCTGTTCAAATTTCAGTACTTGCAGCATGTTAAAAAATGTTAACAGGTAATTATTTATGAATTCAGACTGGGGGTATTGTTGATCAGTTTTGATGTAGTGGTCAGGTGAGCTTACCCAGTTCCCAGAAGAGATAAAAATAGACTGTGGCTGTTTTTGCTGTTATTAATTTTCACCCGACTGCACGTAAACGTCTGTAGGTGGAGTGTGTGACAGAGACAGTATCATGTTTTGCACAGTCCAGCATGGGTCAATAAAAATACATGCCATAAAAATATTAAACTTTGTTTTGTAATATAAAGGATTATTAGATTTTAGGAAGCAGTATATTAGATAAAACATAGTAATCAACTATAAATTTTGTAATTATTCATTAAAATTTTACTTAGTTTTAGTCTTTGGGAATGTTTAGTTGCCTGGTGTGTTGAGCGGCCATTGTGTGAATTCATTCTGTTCTGTAAGTTCGAGCCGGATGGTTTGGAACTGTCGCCTGTGGTTAGATGCGTTTGGTTTCTTGTCTGAGGCCGTCACATCGAGCATGCGTACGATCGAGGACGGGAAAGTTTCCCATATTTCGTGCACATTATATATCGGACTTACCTGTGAAACTTTATTGAGGGGAATTTTTTTTTTTTGTATTTCCTTTGTTATTTCTTATATGATCGTGCAACCTAAGGTTGGGGACCTGGTTTTGAACAATGTGAATCGGCCAGCACCATCTCACGTAATTTATTTTCGGCCAGTGCCACGCTTCAGTTCCACGTGGAAACTTATGCACTTCTGTTAAAATCTGGTGAGGCAAACAAAGTTTCTATAAGTTCCAAAATTAAGTGAAGCAAACATTTCGGTGAAGTTAACAAAACCAACATGTGAAGAAAAAACATGATATGTACATAATTTGTCATCTGAAACAAGTGAACAGATGCTAATGCTTTTAGGTCGTGTTTTCTTGGGTTTGTTTCTTTTTGGGGTTTTAGTTTCTTTAGTTTCTGTTGTGGGGTTTTTTTTTGAGTTTTGAGTTGGGGCCTGAGCAGTGTGTCTGTTTGCCCCTAATTGTTATGAACCTCGAGGCTGGCTTCGGCCGCCTCTTTACAAGAGAGGGATCGCCCCGGTTGACGGTGCCTTAGCCTCCCCTTCCCCACCGGACCTTCCGCTCCACTGG
>PNEQ01127562.1:0-18177 GCA_003012365.1 Medauroidea extradentata | reverse complement strand
TTGTAATTCTGTATTAATTTCTCAGTGGAGACTACGTGAGTATTTGTTAAGCTTTGTATGATGACTTCCGTTATATAAATTGTTTTGCCCAGACCTGTCTTTCATAATTGGTAGCTTAGAGAACCCTGTGTCGTTGTCGTTGGTTTAATGTGTGTTCTAATGGGAAGGGTACTGGTGAGTAGCTCTGGGCCTTGGTCGATGCTTAGCAACGCCAAGATTAGCAGCCTGTAACTACGGTGCCTGCTAGATGCGGGCTCACCTGAATTAAAAAGCCAGCTGCGAGTAGAGCCGGGGTTTTCATTACAGGTTGCGAACGGCATTGGTTGTCAAGAGCGTATGGCCAATTGACCTGCACTTCAAATAGAAAAGTACAGCTGGACTAGGCTTCTATTGGATAGTTCCTGGATTAATTTGTGATTATATTCTAGGATTAGACGTTTTGCAGGAGACTCTGTGTCTGGTGGATTGTGGCACAAGGTGTTTGCGTTTTGGCTTCAATAAAAATTCTTCTGTACCATTAATTGGGAATTGTCGAACTGGTTAAAGTAGGAAATGCATTGGCATGAGTGTGCAAGGTTGTGAACTTACAAAACTTCAGCGTGAGAAACTTGAGAGTCTGAAAACAGATTTTACTGATGTTTTGAACACGAGGTTGGGGAAGTGTATGATGATGCCAGTAAACATATCAGTGAGTGATGATGTTCCAGTAAAGTGTACACCTTATCAGTGTTTGCCATCGAAGTTGGCAGCCTTTCGTGGGATCATTGATAACCTGTTGGAACAAGACGTCATTTGTAAAAGTTCATCCCATTATGCCTCTCCTGCATTTCTCGTTAAGAAGACAGAAGCCGGCAAGTATGGCTTAGTACTTGATTATCGTACATTGAACAGGAATATCCTTTTAGATCCTTTTCCTTTGCCAAACATTGCGGTTCTTTTTCAGCAATTGTCAGGAGCGACCTATTTCACAGTTTTCGACTTAAACTCTGCCTTTCACCTGTGTGTGTTGGAGGTTGGAAGCCAAAAGTACACCGGTTTCGTAACGCCTTCTTGGGGCCATTACGAATGGAAGTGTGTACCCTTCGGCGTAAATATTGGGGGTCAATGTCACTCTAGAATACTGAGTCAGCTCTTGGGTGCACTTCAATTTATATTTGTTGTTTCTTTTCTTGATGACATCTGTGTATTCTCTTCAAGTTTTGAAGAACATTTAGAGCATGTCAGAGCTGTGTTAGAGAAACTGCATGAGGCAGGATTCACTGTCAACCCTGAGAAAGTCTTTTGGGCTAGTAAACAAATAAAGTTTCTAGGTTTTATTGTCAAAAGAGGTCAAGTGTTGATGAACCCCGACAAAATTAGCCCTATTGTAAACTTTCCGCCTCCAAAGAATGTAAAGGGTGTCATGAGATTTTTGGGAATGCTCAGTTACTTCTCAAAATTTATTCCTTGTTACGCTGAGCTGTGTGCGTCTCTTAATTATCTTAAAAAGAAAGATGTCGATTTTCATTGGGGTACTGAACAGCAAGACCGTTTTGAAAAATTGTACTATGCTAGCTCACATTCCCCTGTGTTGCATCTCCCAGATTTTAAGAAACTGTTTGTGCTCCAGATTGATGCAAGTAGCCTTGCCATAGGTGCTGTTTAACTGCAGGGAGCAGAGAAGGCCCATTGCGTTTGCAACAGATCTCTTTCTAAGAGTGAGCACATCTGAGAAGGAGGCTCCTGCTTGCGTATTTGGTGTGGAGAAATTTGAATGCTATTTAGAACATTGCGAGTTTGACCTGCTTATGGACAATCAAGCGTTGACTTGGTTGTTCAGCCGTCCACGACAACTGGGGAAGATAGGGCACTGGATTATGCGGCTTACTCGCTTTAAGTTTCAGATTATCCATGTCCTAGGTAAGAAAAATTGTGTTGCTGACGTTCTTTCCCGTATGTACGACCCTGCAGAATTTGAGGTTCCTGTGGGGCCCGATGAGGTTAGGGAGGATTGCCATGTTCTCCAATCAATTCCCGACAGTTCTGTTAACATTCGGAAATGGCAGCAGGAAGATGCCGAAGGCAAACAACTGCTGGCCGATATTTTCCAAGGTAAAGGGGGACATTTTCAATTGTGTAAAGTAATTACAGTATATGCTTTGTCACATGTAAGGGAAAGAAAAGGATATGGGTGCCTAAGACCATTCGACCCATTTTACTAAAGTACAGTAAACCCTTGTTTTGCCGGAATATTTGGGGGGAGGTGTGGTCCGGTAAATCAGATGTCCGGTAATCCCGAAGTACCAAAATCGGCACACGAAAATAGACAACAAGCCAATAGATTTATAGCAGTGTGATACGCGTAGTAATGCAACGTGTTTGTTGAGGTCAAATTGCTGGAAGAAGGTGAGGGGGAAGGTTTTTTCTGACTGGCGGGAGTAGAAAGATAAGCACGTGCCTTTGTCAGCTCATTGAGATAACCAAGGGTTGGAGGGCGGGGGAAGAGTAGGAGGAGAGGGACAGGAGGCGGCTTGCTATCAGCTAGGTTTCATGTTACGTTGCATGGTAACATGTGACACGTAAACTTGAGCTACTGCCTTGTATTTCACAGTTAAGGGTTTAATTGCTAAATATATAACAAAAAAATTTCCATCTAAACAACTGCTGTTTGCATCAAGAGGCAGCATCGTATACCGTGTCTGTGAGATAATAATCCAGTCACCGTCCTTGAGAACTTCTGAAGGGCAAGGGACGGAAATGCTGAGCGTGAGAAAGGCATGTGTTGTGCTAGATTGTCCGCAGTAGATTTAATCTCTCTACACCTCCCACATTTACACCACACGAGCGTTGCTGAACATACACTGCCTCGTCGTGTGAAGATGTGGTAGCAAGTTTCACGTGTTTCCTGGGTCCAACGGTGCCAATTTTTTTTGTTCAACATCATATTTCAACACATAACTCTTTAACAATTTTTTAGCTTTATGAATGTCAGACTCAGTTTGTTTCTTGACACCATAATCATCACACAACTCTGCTACAGAAACACTGACCTCTTATTAGTTCAAATTTTTTGCTTGATGTCAAAGTTACTCTACTTCTTTTCTGTCATGTTGCAGACATTATTTCATCTAAAAAAACCAATAATATTTATTGTGCACGTATATCACATCAACTGCGTAAAAAATTCAAGTAGACACTTACACGACAGTCGTTCTTGCCCGTACACGTCAATACACAGATGAGCGACTAGCTCTGCTTACCATCTTATGCGGCTATCCTTGCGCGCGCCTGATGTCACTCACCAAAGACAATAACCAGATAGGTCTTGTGCTGTCTGAGACAAGTAGACCTGACGGTGGAATAATTTTGTATCGCCAGATTTTGTCCGTTAAATACGAAGTCCGCTGAATGGAGGTCCAATAAAACGAGGGTATACTGTACTTTCATGACTCGCCTTTGAGCGGTCACATGGGGATTAGGAAAATTGAGCTGAAAATCTAATGAGAGTTCTATTGGCCCGACCTGCGTAAGGACATACAGGAGTATGTACGGAGTTGTCACGACTGCCAATGTAGTAGCAAGTCTTGACTAGTAAAGTGGGATTTTATTCAGCCCAGCTTCCTGAAAGGGTTTGGCAGCATCTGTTTATTGATGTTTTTGGCCCTTTGCCATAATCTAGCAAGGGAAATGATTGTGTCCTTATCATGGTCGATGGGTTTACATAGTTAGCATTTGTCGAACCGTTGCGTGAGATGAAGGCGACTACCATCTGCGCCAAACTGCAAGATAATTTATTTAAGTTGTTTGGCAGTCCTGAAGTTCTGGTATGTGACAATGCCTCACATTTTCCAGTAAGCAAATGCACGATCTGTGTTTTTCCTCGGGTGTGAAATTAGTCCATACAAGCCCTTATTACCCCTGTCCGAATTGGTGGAGCGTCTGAATAAATCAGTGAAAGGTGCGCTCACTATTTATCACCACTTGGACCACAGAAAGTGGGACGAAAATGTGGCTTTATTAAACGTTGCTTGGAACAAAGTGCCCCATTCCGTTACAGGCAAGTCACCTAGGTTCATTATGTTTGGCAGAGAAGTTCCTCACTCCTTGATTAGCTTGTGGGGGAATGAATCTCTGTGGCCGAGAGTTCTTCAAGGAAATTTTTGAGACGGGATGCTTATCAGGATTTGTTGCATACTCACAAACGAATGAAAGAGAAGTACAACCAAGACCGAAAAGGGTGCCCATTTAAGATAGGAGATCTTGTGGTGTGTTAGAAGATCACTGTTAGTAAAAAGACAGAGTTCATTTCAAGTAAGATGTCTATGGGGTATGATGGGCCTTACAAAATTATGTCTTTTTCTACTCCCGTAAGCGTCAATCTTGGGGCATTAAATGGAAATGTAATTGTGAAGAAGGCGTATATCACAGCCTTGAAGCCTTATGTACCTCATTTAGGTCATGATGTAAGTCAGTAGTGGAGAAAACATTAGTAAGTACTAGCTGCGTTTCTTTTGTCTTTAGTCATTCTCTATGTCCTTTGTTAGTGTCACTTGGTTAGTTTCCTTTCGGGGTTAATTTTGTATAAGGGTGGGTTTATGGTTTTTTTAAGTTTTTTTTTTGTAATTTGTATTTAGTTTTTTTGTGAGTGACCTTATACTTATTATATCTCATCGAAGGTTTCTGATAAAGGTCAAAGGGTTCAAGAGCTGTTGTTTTCTAGTCCCTTAGATGAGTTTTAGGGGGGGAGGCTGTGACACCCACCAGGCTGTGGTGTCACATTTTGGTTTCTGAAATCAGTATCCTGTAATTTGTAGGCTGTTTAAAAATAATTAATTCTGGTGTTCTCGAAACTAATGTGCGGGTTGTCTGCGACATGTGCCTGGCTATGCGCTGACGACCGCGGGTGGTTTTTAGATTGGTAGCCCGTCGGGTAGATTGCACGAAAGAGAGGTGCGCGCGCGCCTGCATGTAGGGAGGGGAGAGAGCAGGTGCAGGCGGAGAGAGTGTGTGACCAGATGTCATCGAGTCTAACCACGAAGCTGTGGAGCGGTTGTTGTATGTCCGGGCAGCCAGTGCGAAAAGAGTGCTGACGCATTGTGTTAAAGAACGGCCCAAGTCAGGTTATGCTGTGAGGGGTCGGCACAGTTAATTACGTGGTTTAAGTACTGCTTCACTCTAATTTACGTGACAATTCAGTATGGTCTGAAAAGTTAGGTCACCTTTTGAGTGTGGGAATTGCACGAATTTTACAAGCCTTTTCGCTACTAGGGAGTTATGTAGCTCGGCGTGGCTTTGTCTTGCAATTTGACTGTAAGGAGTTGAGCTGTGGTGCCTGTACTTTTGGGGCATGTTGCGCGGCCACGCACTGCGTAGCATCGTGAATATTTTCTGTTCATAATATGACATTTCATGCCACATCGTAAAATGTTTTAAGTCATGAATAATGCAGATTTGCGAAAGGAATTTCTACCTGTCTCTCGGGAGCTGTCCCGGTGTTACTAACTTACCGTTGCAAGGGTGCGGAAATGAAGCTATGCTGAATTGGGGCTTATACTGGTAGTCTCATAATATATTTAGGACGTTGAGGCCAACCAGGTTATTTCCCGTGTGCTACGCTGTTGAACGAGGAAGATTGTCGCTGTCCAGTTTGATGCCCTGTTCTGCTGGGGGTTTGGACGACGTGACATACACTAGATGATTCGTATGTACACTTGAGTTGTGTATATCTACTGCGTTGGACATGCCAGGTATGTGCCGTGGACAATTTTAGTGTCACTTCAATGATTCACTGTCGTATAAAGACTGATTGTCGTCACAGTATTTTATGCAATTATGTAATGTGTATTACACTGTATCTGGACAGCGGTATATTTGTTCATTTAATCGTGACGTTATATTGTCACGTGATAGTTAATTAAATGTAACAGTTTAAACAAACTCATTTGAACTGTCTGAGAGTACAAGGAATAGATACGTAAAAATGTTGGTGTGTATTTAAATCAATATATATATTATGCAAACGAAACAGCAACAGCAGCGTGGCCTTAAAATCATTTGTGCCTTTGCAAGTTTCCATTGTTTACAGTTTTTTAAATACTTTTCTTACACTTCAGTCACCCCCAAATTTTTACAACCTTTCTGTTACGCCCTGTCGTCATTAATTTGGCAACATGGTGTCACAAGTTTCAATATTTCTTCATCAAGCTGTTCATCGCAGTGGTTCTCATCAACATCTTCACTGCTTTCAGGCCAAGAGAATCCAGTTTTTTTGAAGCAATTAACAATTGTTTCTGGTTGTACTTGCCTCCATGAAAATGCAATGTTATGTAGAGCATCAAGAACATACAGTTTCATGGTTCTTGGGTCTTTTCCGATTTCAAGCATGCAAAGGGCCCTTTGCACAAGCCTTTTCTGTAGATCACCTTGAATGCATGTATCATCCCCAAGTCTAATGGCTGTTAGATGACTCATGCAGTTAACAGGAAAAAACAATAACTTTGCATACATTCCTCAACTCAATATTTGATCCACGAGCTGGACATTGATTGACAAAAAGAGTAATTTTCGTGTTTTCAACTCAATTTTTGCGTCAAGTGAATGCAGCTAAGATAAAGACGCTTTGACATTTGATGTGTATTTGGTAGACAATGTATTTGTAAAAGTGGCTTTTCACTGCCATCAGCATTTGTGACTAGAAGAACAGTAAGCATCAATTTACTGTGCTTAAATCCATGGCAGCGTTCTCCCTAAAAAAAAAGAGAGTTTTCGAAGGCATTTAACTGTAGAACAGCTCAGTTTCATTTGCATTAAATACCTCTTCAGTGCATAACGAGCTAGATGAAGACCCGACTGCTCAGTTTGCCAATTTTCAACAGTTTCTATATTTACACTCTTACTTTCCCCACAGACTTCACCATATATACAATGTTGTGTCTTCTCTTGAACCTCTACTAATCCACCCAACGGATGCTCAGAAATCTTGGATGCCTAACCTGTCATCTATATGCCGAGTCTTTTCCCAGAGAACAACCCCATTAATGGAAATGTTTGCAGAGCGTGTCTCAATAAACCAACTCTTCATAGGCTCATCAAGTTTGGCAAAATTCGAAGTTCTTATAGTTTCTTGAAGTTGGACGTCCACCACTGTACCGATCTTACTTCTTTGTTTTACGATTTATCAAGATTGTGTTCAGCGTTGAAGTCAAAATTTTCAACTTCTGGGCAAGGGAAACTTGTGTGCCATTATGTTTATCGAAATGCTCCAAAATGTCCAGCTTTTCTTTAATTGTGAGAGTTCTTATTTTTCCTGACATTTTAACGAAAAAACATAATTGATACTGTAACAAGTCAGTGCACTCTAAGGTATTGGGCTGAGCGACCTGACCTGCCATGCCACCTTTCCCTCCCCTGCTCGCTACAAACAGCTCCAGTGACGATGCGGCAGACTGCACCCCTTCTCCTCCCCCTCCCCTGCTCGCTATTTCTAGTCACTGCAACGAGGCGGCGAACTGCACCCCTCCTACTCCACCCATCGTCCCACCCCTAGCCACTCAGGCCTGGCTGACATCACCAGCCTTCTGAATGGATGGGCATCCGTCAGTCATCCGTGACAAGCATTCAGCTCGGAATTAACTGAATGTTACCGCAACACCTAGAAAGTTCAGCTTACATCAGCCAGCATGGTCGGCGAGCTCTGATATATTCCTGGCATCGTCACGGGCGACTATAAATACCGGCCGACTGCGAGCACTTAGCTGGTGAATGTTTGTGATGGACTTGGCAGCGAGGGACGAGGCGGGACCAGCAGATCAAGGAGAGGCTACGGAGGTGTGAATAGCAGTGACACTCTTCGAGTGGTGTAAGTGTGAGAGTGGACAAACAGATTGAACTGAAGCTACGCATTGCGAGACATTTCCAGATAGAAACATTTGTGGCCCTGAGGACTGGTTTGAGAGAGAGAGAGAGAGAGAGAGAGAGAGAAAAAGAGAGAGAGAGAGAGAGAGAGAGAGAGTATTAATTATACACTGGAGCAGTAAATTAGGTTTTTAGGGAGATTATCTGTATATAATATCTGTAAAAGTTTAATTAAAAATGGTGAATCTGGAGTGTTGTTTACTTAAGGTAGTGTTTGTAATTGAATTAAGATGTTAACGAACCTGGCTACACCCAGGACAGCAAGTTATTACTATACTAAAACATGAATTCCAAAATGCAACGTCGTTTACATTTCTGTGACCGTGAAATATTCGGCACACCATGCTGCCAATGCTTCAAGCGGAAATTTAAATTTTCCTTAGCATTTTGTGCATCTGTATACGCTAAACATTTATTAAAGTTGCTACGTACATTACGTATTAATGCGTTAACATATTCAAGTGAAATATTTTGGGCACTAAAATCACTTTCACATGAGAAAAAAACTATGTATTTTATATCCACTGCTGTGTTTCGACGGAATGTGCAACACTTTCATGAGGTAATACTGCAATGAAATTGGCACCACTGTTAATCTTATTCATCTGCGCAAGATGGCTGTGAGTGACGAACTGATGAAACACTTGTGTAAACACATGATAATGGACTTCCCTTACTATTTTTATTCAATATCTGGTTGATCTTGTGGATACCAGTGATGCTTGAAATAAAAATTACATACGTAGCCATGGACCCTACAGGATGTGAACTTGCGTACGAACTACTAAACTGTAATTTAATTTTTGATTATGATATAATTTTAGTGTCATATGAAAGCTTCTTAGCATGTCTAATTCAGAAACATAACACCTGATTTACCTTTCACATACTTACATAACAGAAAATGCATCCGCAACAACCATAAATGCAATGCACTGATTGTGTGAGGCGGTCCACCCACCACTTAGGCCTTTATTATTTTTATTATTGTTGTATTTATTTTACTTGGTGTACTTTATCGAAAGTATTGTTATCTAGTATTTGGTTTATTATCTTAAGGTAAGAAGTTTAGAAAGGTAATGTTTGGTTTTTACCTGTATCAGTATTGAAATTATTCTATATTATATTAAACTTACACTATACTGTAAGGCACTTGGCCGAACTTACATAATTTTCTTTAGTGTGTCCTTTCTTTAATTTGAGGTTAACATAGCCATGTGAAATGTCCTCCAGCACTCCGGCATCAGTATGAGCCTAATAGGGTCCCGAGACTCTTTATCTAGTGTTTGGTTTGCAACTGGGAGTGGATTTCCGACACATAAACAACAGCCGCCCGGCCTACCTTACGCAAGTGCGCCGCGACCGTCAAAGTTGAGTGACAGCCTAGTTGCTAAGGACCCGAATACTGGTGTGTTAAAGCAGGACTGACTGATTTCTGACAATTTATAAACCCATGGAAGGGGAAAGAGGTTGAAAGACTCCATTGAATATATGTTGTACTAACATTCTACGGAATTTGATGTAATCACGACTTATCTGTACTTGGTATAATAGTTGCGGTGGGCCGAACCGGTAAATCCAGCGCTCATGTTTGTAATTAATTTTATTGAGTAGGCGAGAGCAGCCACGTAATTAACCTATTGAATATGTATTGTTTGTACTCAAAGTGTTGCTGGGGTCAGTTTGTGCCTTTCTCGTGAAAGCGCTAGGTTCGCGCTGTGGCGAATGACGTCAAGCGTGTACCAACTGACGCTGGGAATTAGACAGAAACTGGAGTGAAGGTGTGAGGCGGTCCACCCACCACTTAGGCCTTTATTGTTTCTTGTTTTTATTTTATTATTTCCTTATGTTTGACTTAATGAATTTGCTATTATCTATATAATTACTTTGAGGTATTGTTGTCCTGTTGTTTGACTTTTTATCTGTACGCCTATCAGTTTTTTAAATTGTTAAATTTGATATGTATTTAATTTGGTTTGTTTAGGCTGAGGCAGCTTTGTGTTTCAATTTAAATTTAATATTATAATTTGCAGCTTAACTGTTATTGTATTGTAATTCAGGGCTGGGTGTATTGTTGGCAAGTATAGTTGGATGGCACAGGTGTGCCTGCCCAGTTCCAGGAATCGCTATATTTGGATTTTTAACCGTTTTTCTAATATTTTTACTTTTCACAAAGTGCACGTGCGCCGCCGCTCGTTGAGTGTGCGAGAGAGACAGTAATATGTCTGCGCAGGCTGGCTTGAGCCAATGAAAGGGCACGTGGTTCAAATTTACTTAAATTTATGTTGTAAATTATTATGTAATTTTGGTTTCAGAAGAATATTTTTACTTTTCAAGTTGTTTCAAAGTATATAAGTTTATAATTTATTATTATATTTAATTTAATATTCATTTTCCGTTACGTTTTTACCTTGGTGCGCTGGGTGGCCGCTAGAGGCGCTGCAGGGAGAGAGCAAGCTTCGGTGGGTCGGCCATATTGACTTGGTTTTCGGACGCGGACGAGGATGGTGGTCTGGAACGGTTGGTGGGCTGTGTGGGAGCGAGGTGGCTGAGCAGCCATGTATATTAGTCGCTGAGTAGAGTCCTCGCATTTGCGAGAATATTTTGGTTGAGATGTCGTGGAGTGTTTCGAAATTTAAAAATTAGTTTTATTTTTCTCTTTTAAGTTTTGGGGTTGAGCAGTTCTCTCCCGGGAGCGTCAGGCTTGGACAATGATGAAGACTATTATGATGGAAATCTAGAGTTTCTGCATATAAAGTTGTTTTTTTTCTTTGAAAGTTAATTAATAAAAACAGTCACGCCAACCGGTTTTAATTTCATGTAGATACAGCAAACCTATACGATCACAACCGGCCACGCCAGAGGTTACGTCAACAATTATGTAAAATAACATCATATTCAGTAAGCGGAGACCCGTTACATTTCTGGTGCCGTGACCAGGATGGTCCGGTAGTACGTCAGTTAGCCGACCCGCTACATTTTGGTGCCGTGACCAGGATTTATGGTTATCTTAATCTTCAGTTAGGGGACCTGTTACATTTTTGGTGCCGTGACCAGGATTTATGGTTATCTTAATATTCAGTTACGGGACCTGTTACATTTTGGTGCCGTGACCAGGATGTTTGGTCAACAATAACGGTAAATGTATGGTCTTCTTCAATTCATCTTCAGTTAGCCGACGCGCTACATTTTGGTGCCGTGACCAGGATGTTTGGTCAACAACGACGGTAAATTTATGGTCCTCTTCATTCATCTTCAGTTTAATCGACCTGTCACATTTTGGTGCCGTGACCAGGATACTGAAGGAATACTAGTACTTCAGTGCTGTGTTTGGGAATTTTCCGGTCACCTCGTTGGTTTTGTTTCGGCCCTGGGAGTTTCAGATCGCAACGCAAGTGTAAGTCTTAAGAAAACTTCATTTGAAGAGGCATTACGGCAGTGAACTGACTGTCAACGCAGCAACAATGTGTATCTCCAAGTCAGCGGGAGTTACGGCCAACGGCAAGTTACGTATCGCAAAACTTTTATCAGCAGCGGCAGAGGTATATGTTGCATTAGATGCTACATGACGGGCAGGATTATGTTGGTTAATGTTATGTTTTGCTGTTCAGTTGTGAAAATTCTTTTCCCTATAAACAAAATTTTTGTGTGAAGGAAATGTTTGATTTCAATTGAGTGACATGTAGCAAATTTAAAAGGTAATTAGTCTGCAAGAGTTTGTAAATTTAAGTGTTTTAGTATGTGAGGGTAATTATTGTCATATTTAGGAGCAAATAAGTATTTTATATTGTTTTTCTTAGTCATATGTAACAGCATAACTTACCTGGCTGTTGAGGATTCAATGCACACATACCACAATTTGTTTGTTGTTTTTACTGCCTTTCAGTTTCACAGTTTTTAATACAACACATACACACTTTGACATGTACTTTAATTTTTGCAAGTTGTAATAGTTTGAACTTGGTTTTGTTTTGTCACTCTGTGGTTGTGGTTGCCAGGCAGGGCCACAACAGAGTAGTAATTTTGTTTGCTAACACACAGTAATATTTGGAAAGGATATTTTAATTGACACTGAGTACATTGTTATGGAAGTTTTAATTTTGAATGGTGTAATTTGCGTTAAAGGGTTTTGAATATTTGAAGTAAAGTTGGTTTTGAACATTTTAAGTTAATTGGTAATTACTTACCTGGCTTAGGTCACCTCTGGATTCCGAGGCCGTGATTTTGGCTCTGTAATCCGAGTAATGATGGTGATGTGTACAGGATACTTCGTCGTTGTCCAATGGGTATACCTGAGTGTTTGATTAATATTTTGTTGTGTTATGCCACTTCGTCGTTGTTCCAAAGGGTGAGCTTAATTTTACTTAAGTGTTTGAAGTTTTTTGTAGGTGATTATTTTTAGTTTGAGGTGAGCTAATCCAGTATGTATTGAGATTTTCATGTGAGTTTTGGTCATTTGTAAGTTAAGAGTTTTAATCCATTAATTACACTAGACCCCCGATTTTACGAACCCTGGATTTAACGAAGGTAGCGATTCTACGAATACAATCTCAGGAACCCTCAAAAAATAACAAAATTATATGACAAAAAAAATTGTAAGGAATTACGTTGACGATGAATAAAACATACTGTATCTAATTCACGGCATTAAAATATGAATTGTAGAGTTGCAGTTATTACTTGGTAACTCACAATATTAAAAATAAAACAAAAATAGCGAAAATCAGTTACAAAATGCGGCAGTGACAGTTTGAAAACCGCGCGGCGGCGGCGGCGCCGCCTGCGCCAAGCCGGCCGGCCTGTCTCTACGACGTATTAGGATCTATATTGAGGTCGTACTATAGACACAAAGTTCTAGCGCATGCGCATATGCTCATTTAACTATAGTACAGCCTCCTTCTACGATGTTTCACGACGTCTTATATCTCTCTCGTCTCGCGCCGAATGAGTTTACTTTTTTACACGAACCCTATAAACAATAGCGTGATATTTTTCTTAATTGCGTTAACACCATACGTACTTAAAACAATTAACTTGGTGCATAATTTGCTTAAAACAACGCGTTACTGCGTGTCGTAAAACGTGCGTTTCACAAGTGAGCACGATAATAGCGCTACCTATTTACCAAGTGTAGAAACATTTGTCTCCGGGTATGTCGAACTTGGAAAATAAATAGACGTTCGTGTATTACGTAATCCCGGAACTCCTAATTTATTTTTACCGCATATACTGACTTTGAAAGTGATTATTTTCAATCACTTATACATGTAATTCTCGACGATTTTAGGCAAGAACGTCACAAAATGGCATTTTTGGAACAACGTCGGCATATGCTACGGTGCTGCTATCTATCTTCCATCTTGTGAACGTTCGTACAGTTGCGCTATCTGTCCGCTCTGCACGCTACTAGTATCTACGTTCTCGTACAATTCATTAACAACGTCGAGGGAATGTTTTTACGTTAAGTTATATAAAACTGCGCAATGAATTAATACATCCGCTTATTCCTTCTTTCTTTGGTGAATAATTTACAAGGGCATTTTACTAGTAAGGAATGCCTACTTTTTTTTTCCATTAAATGCTACGCAAATCGGGCTATTCGCTCGTGAGAAGGCACTCGACAGCTCGGTTTTCTCTTTTTTTTAGGACAAAGGTCGATCATATCTATTGTTTAGCGGTGTTTTTTTTTTATCGTAAGATGTCTGACTATTGATATAAATTTATATTTAAACTAATACTTGCGTTATTCTTCCGTTAAATGCTACGGAAGTCGGTCTAATCGCTCGAGAAAAGACACTCGGAATCTCGATTTTCTCATTATTTTTTTTTTTTAGGAAAAGGATTGGTCTTATCTATTGTTTAGCAGTGTTTTTTTTATCGTAAGACATCAGACTATTGATATAAATTTATATTTAAACTATCACTTGCGTTAAATGCTACGGAAGTCGGTCTATTCGCTCGACAGAAGACACTCGGAATCTCGATTTTCTCATTTTTTTTAGGAAAAGGAATGGTCTTATCTATTGTTTAGCTGTGTTTTTTTTATCGTAAGACGTCAGACTATTGATATAAATTTATATTTAATCTATCACTTGCGTTATTTTTCCGTTAAATGCTACGGAAGTCGGTCTATTCGCTCGAGAGAAGACACTCGGAATCTCGATTTTCTCATTTTTTGGGGACAAGGGTCGGTCATATCTACCGCTCATCAGTGTGACGTCTGGCTACTGATATCAATTTATGTTTACATTATAACGTTAATTAATTTCCCGCAAAATGCTACGGGAGTTGAGGCCTAGAAACATTTTGCAGAAAAAATGCAATTTTAAAATTTTCTGTTGAGGGTTGGGGGGGGGGGGGGCAAAAAATAAGCCGCTATCGAATTTACGAAGGTAGCGATTTTACGAATGCGATGAGAGGAACCGTGAGTATTCGTAAAATCGGGGGTCTAGTGTAGTAGAGTTTTGTGAAGGCTAATTTATAGTGTTAATATTTTCTGTTTGAAGAATATGATTTTTGTTGTTATCTTTGTTGTTTGTGTGTACTCAGTGTCTTGGCTTACATGTACACATAATTTACTAGTAGTTTTGATGTCATGTGTATATTGCTGTTTCCTCGCAGTGCAGTCACAGTTTTAAAGGAGTAAAACGAAAACTGGGGATGTGTACCCAGTCACTTTATATACTAATTACAAATAAAACAGAAAGAGTTGTGCACAAGTACTCACAGGATGGTACTTGAAGATAGAAACAGACACACATAGGACGAACACATTTCTCCGCAGACGCGCGGTCACGTTTTTTTTTTTAAAGTTTATTAATAAAAACAGTCACGCCAACTGGTTTTAATTTCATGTAGATACAGCAAACCTATACGATCACAACCGGCCACATCAGAGGTTATGTCAACAATTATGTAAAATAACATCATCTTCAGTAAGCGGAGACCCGCTACATTTCTGGTGCCATGACCAGGATGGTCCGGTAGTACGTCAGTTAGCCGACCCGCTACATTTTGGTGCCGTGACCAGGATTTATGATTATCTTAATCTTCAGTTAGGGGACCTGTTACATTTTGGTGCCGTGACCAGGATGTTTGGTCAACAACGACGGTAAATGTATGGTCTTCTTCAATTCATCTTCAGTTAGCCAACGCGTCACAAAGGATATTATGATTGAACTATATTTGCCTAAGAACTATTTCCCATTAAGTGTAATTTGTAATTCATTTATTGTTAACTAAGGTTTGAAGGCTGAAAAGTGCTTATAATTACGTAGGGATGCTCTCATAGTTAGGAAATATGAAGGTGTTGATGCCGCAAGGGGGGGGGGGAGGCCATCTTGGTGCGCTCTCTGGGTGAGAGCATGTTGGCTCCTTCTTAGCTGTTGAGATGTGAGAGAGAGCGGTTGTGCGAGGCGATGTACCATGTATGCCACGTGGGCGCATATCGCTGTGCATCGACACCACTAGCCAAGATTTCTAGTTGGAGTAAACCTAAATAGCGTTTCTAACCTAGCAGTGAACTTATAATGCTAGTATTTATTTGTTTTCGTTGCGGTCGAGCCCACCGCGTGGTCATGAGCTGGTATGTCTTGGTATGTTACGTGGCTAGTAAATGAGAATGGTAACCCGAGTTAAGTTGAAATTTATTATTTCCTCGCTAAATGCTCCCATGCTGGGAATCCACAATCTAAACCACTTTTTCGAACCCCCCAAGAGAACTGAGTTAAGAGTCGAGTGCCTACCGAGCAGCCGAGGTACAGGTATGCTATTCGGACGGGAACCTACCAGTAGCAGTACATAAATTGGCGCCCAACGTGGGGCCCGAGCGACGCCGCGTCGTCGGAGAGGTGGAAAGAAGAAAGGAAAATAGCAGCCATGTGGAGGAGAAGAAACGGGCGCCGGGAAAAGCACACCCGCGTGTTCACCTGAACACGCGTGGGCGACATCATCGTCTGACCATCAGAGAGCATCAGCACAACGTGGCGGTAACAGGTAGGCCGGGAATCTGGGCAACTAGTAGCAGTTGCAAAGCAGGGTGTATGTGTAATTGCCTGAGACTAATTTGAGTGTTTATGTGTGTATTGTGACGTGCACTGGCACGTAGCACTTAACTTGGCATCTTATCATACTGTAATTTCAATTTTTTTTGTCTTAATTAATGTTTTTTTTTTCTCTGTTTATAACAAATTAAGTAGGCCAACTTAACCAGGTATAAGGGTATATACGGCGGGATCCAACCTATTAATTGGGGATGCGAGTAGAGAAATTTACATTAAAATTTTCTTTTTAATTGTAAATTTAACTTTAAAGAAAGAGAAAAGTATAGAATTTTACATGTCAATTTTATTGGATTTATATCGTGTAAGGACTCATTTGAAAGCTAATTTAATTTCAAGCAACTTTTCTAAGTAAACTTTTCTGATTTTTTTCCTTGTTTAGATTTTTTTTAAATTTCAAGTAGCTTATTAGCTTGCTTCTCCTGGAATAGGATTTATGTGGCAGGCCAGTAGTAGTTCTCTTGCTTGGAAGCACGTACAGAGAAGTGCTGGCTTTTACAATTTCAAATAAGCTCGGAGCTAGCCTGTGCTTTAGATAGATTTGTCTGGCAGGCAGGTCAGAGTTCACTCGCTTGGAGGCACGTACATGGACGTGCTGGAATGCGGGGACTCTGCAAGGCGTTTCTCGATCAACGTGGGGGGTAGTGTCGTGTGCAACAACACTGAAAAGGTGGTGATCTGCGACAGATTGAGGACGCTGCACATCCCCAATTAATAAACTAATGAATATTTAGCTGGGATTATGAAATGAAATGCTTTGTAAATTTATCAGTATCTATGTTACGTACAATTTTTAGGTTATAAACGTAAATTAACCAGCTTTTTAGGCAAGTTGGATCCTGGTGTATCCCTCCGCCGCTCGGCCGAGTAGGTCAGAGTGTTCGCCCGGGAGTTTATTAGTTGGGGCGTCATGGCGGCAGGAAGAGGACGTGTAAAACGTGGTAGAGGGGCTGTGAAGCCTAGAGGACGGATTCGTTAGGAGAAATCAGTTTTGATTTGTTTCTCTTTTTGGCATACTGTATTTTTATTTCTAGTAATGTAACCAGCAGTAGGTATTGATAACCGCGTAGTCGGAATTAGGGTAGATAAAGTGCCGGACCAAGTACTACTACGGAGGAAAACGATATAAAAGTCACCTCAACTATTTCTGGGCGAGCACTCGCAATGTTAATAGCCTGTGTCTGTTAAATTGTGTCAAAAGAAAGATTACATAAAAGAAAGAAAATGCCAATATTATGATTTTTATTTATTTATTCATCTGTGGTTGATTAACCTCACTGCTATCCGGGCATTAATCTAATAGGCACCGCCTCTACATCACCTCGCTGTGTTTTTGCTTTGCTTTTGCCGGCTAACTACTTGTAATAGCAACGGAGGAGGGTTACGTCCAACATCTATATGAACAAACAACATACATAGAAGAAGCACCCGTCACATTCTGACCGCCCCGAATAGGAACATCATAACCTCAATTATAATCGTCTAGACATCAACAACATGGCGACGTAGACGCAGTAGCAGCCCCACTACATTCTGCCGTCACCGAACAGGAACATCTAGATAACTAACAACACGGCGGCGTAGACGTACCAGACGTAGAGACGCGTCACATTCTGGCGCCAAGGAACAGGGACCTGAGGGAACCAAAGTACCTCAGGGGGCCCTAGGACCCGCTACAACATCCAGCCCTTCCAGTACCAGGACAGCGGCAGCCCGAGAGCAGGTGCAGTATCAGTCGCCGCCGGCGGTACAGGAAACAGGTCACGTCACGTCAAGAAAGAAAAACAATAACAACAGGTTAGTGTTTACCAGTGCGGGCAGGTAGCCATAGCCAAAGTGAGCCGGTCCAAATTGTGCATCGTATCAGCAGTTTTTTTTTCCTTAGTTTTTTTCTCAGTGTCTTAAATTGCAGAGCAGATGTAAAATTAAAATTAAGTAGCAAGGTAAACATTATTGTAATTTGATACAAGTTAAATTATTAACATTGTCTAGGTTATGGCACCAGTAATAACCAGATCTAAAGGAATGGCAGCTGTAGCAGATAAACCTAGTGAAATTGTAACTGGTAGTGATAGTGAGCACATAATGAGTGGTGTAGAAGGGTCTGGTGAGGAAAATATTAGTGAGCAAAGCACTTCAGAAGCAGGCAGTGAGACAGGGTCGGTCATGATGTCTCCCTCAGCTGTAGAGGAAGAGAAGGGGCTAGCAATTATGATAAAAGAGA
>PNEQ01127558.1:0-20418 GCA_003012365.1 Medauroidea extradentata | reverse complement strand
CTGCCACATAAATCCTATTCCAGGAGAAGCAAGCTAATTAGCTACTTGAAATTTAACAAAATTTAAACAAGGCAAAATATAAGAAAAGTTTACTTAGAAAAGTTGCTTGAAATTAAATTAGCTTTAAAATGAGTCCAAACACGATATAAATCCAATAAAATTGACACGTAAAATTCTATACTTTGCTCTTGCTTTAAAGTTAAATTTAAAAATTAAAATTAAATTTTTAATGTAAATTTCTCTACTCGCATCCCCAATTAATAGGTTGGATCCCGCCGTATACATCCTTATACCTGGTTAATTTGGACTACTTAATTTGTTATTACACAAAAAAAAAACATTAATTAAGACAAAAAAAATTGAAATTACAGTATGATAAGAGGCCAAGTTAAGTGCTGCGTGCCAGTGCACGTCACAGTAGTGACCAGAAATTTCACATACACTACACTGAAATACTAGGATTCCTTCAACATGCTGGTCACTGCACCAAGAAAATTTAACGCATCAGTGCTTTATCAACACATCTTGCTAATGGCACCAGGAAAATGTTGCACGTTGACTCTACATAACCAACTTGCTTACTAGTGGCCAATAGTGATTGTATAGGGGTCGGTTAATATTATTCCGTAGTACGTACTAAAATAACTGTACACTCCATGTTGTTGTGACTGTTTTTATTTGAAATTTTAAATTCCACTATACATTTCGAGCGAAACAGTTTTACTAGCACAAGATGATAATTATTACTGACTTCACATAACGCCAAAACTTTCAACTGATGCTCTCTGGAGATAACAGCTCTGACCCATTTGCCGAAAACTGAAATTAATGTTTACATACTTTAAGTCACGCAACATCAATTCTCAGCTACAAATCAAGTTTAAAACAGAAAAAGAAACAAAGATTATTTTTAATAAGTTCCCATGGTTGTTCCGCAACCTCTATCACGCTCACAAGGCATTCCGTCCCGCATAACCATCTCTCTCCGAGCTTGAGCACCAAGTAAGTCAGTAATGGCCGACCCCCGCGACGCTTGCTCTCTCCCTTCTGGTGGCCATCCAGCGCACCAAGGTAAAAACATGACAGAAAAATAAAACTACATTAAATGTAATGAACGAATATAATTTTTATACTTTTAAACAACCTCTTAATTGAAAATATTGCTTTGAACCATATAATTACACTTCCAATTACAGTACAACATAACCTTTAATAATTTTAAATGGCTTGTCTTTTGATTGACCCATGCCGGCCCGCACAAAGTATATCAATGTGTCTCTTGCGCACTCGACGAGCAGCCATGCACGTACGCTCCAGTGAAAGTAAAAGTAGAAAATACTGTTGAAATCTAAATTTAGTCATTCCAGGAACTGTATAGGCACATCTGTGCCACGACACTAAAATTGCCAACAATACACCCAGCCTGAAGTAGTCATGGGCACTATCGAATGTTCACTATCGATTAAGTCGATAGTAATTCACTGTCGTTCCTTCCGACTACTATGAAAAAATATTCAACTGAATTCAGTCGTTTACTGTCTTTCAGTGTAGCGGACCTGGGTCCTTTAACTTGTACAAAGAGACTATTCATGAAAGGTCAGGAAGTGCCTTCCTTCCCTGCCATAAATTTTACGATGGCCCTGAACAGCAGGGAGTGGAGTAAGAGTCGCCTTTGTGTGAGGGCGAAACTTGCTTGATGGGCTCTACACTTTTTTCTGTCTCTGCCACACTGGACAACTGCCCTCCCCTCACTCCTTCACAGCCCGTATACATTCACATTGACTGTTTTCAGTCGCTTTTTCCTTCCGAATGTTTTCAGTCACATCGTGTGTCTTACTACTTAACTACTATTTTTCATTTAGTTCAGTGACGACTGAAACTGTGTAGTAACTACATTTTTTGCTCTTGTTAGTTAAATGTTTTTAATGTAATCTTACTATGTTTGTTGCAAAAAATTTGAAGGATTTAAGAAATATATTCTATAGTATTTCAAGGTTTAGTTATTAGGGTAAGAGTAGAGTTATTTGTCCGAAATGAATAGGAAAAAAATATCAGATGTGTGGCTATGCATTTGAAAGATGTGGCCAACATCTGCCGTTTGTAAATTGTGCAAAAAAAAGTTCAAATTTTATTAATAATACTTTCAAGACAGCAATGTCACTGACTGTGAACTTTGGGACATTCTTGACACTTAGAGTGTTGGATTTAAAAAATACAACCACCTCGTTAAGTAATGCTGTTATTGGATGGTCCATGTGAACATAGAAGTTGTCCAGTGGAGTACTGCAGAAAAAAAACATGCCTCTATTCTTTGACATTGCTTTTAAATACGAACGTATACATCTCAGCAACATCAATAATTCCTTCAGAAAGAGTGTTATTTACAGTTGGATTAGTAAAGTTGGATCACAGAAGCAACATTAAATGTAAGGTGCCTAACATACTGATATTTTTGAACATGAATATATAACAATACTAATAATAACGAAACATTTTTTTGTATTGCAGTGAGGAAAACTTTACATTTTATTTATACATATATATATATATATATATATAGACACATAATTTTTTATTCATAAGCTACACTTTTAATTTTATTTTATTTAGAATACTGCAATTAACATAATTCCCAACTACATATAAAAATTAAGCAATTTTGTAGTATAAACACTGTCAGATAATATTAATGTAATATTTATTTTATTTATTTTATTTTGTTTAAATTAAATTTTTTGTACAGTTTCTAAGCGTAATAATCTTTTGTGTTTGAAGGCATGGCTGTATATTTTTATATCCATATTAATTTGTTAAATTGTAATTATTGAAATTGCTGTATTGAGTGGAAAGGGAAATATTATTCAAATGTTAACTGCTGCCGTATAGTGTTCTTTAATTTTCTGTATTTCAATTATCCTACAGTATTAATGTGTTCCGAGGCAGTGCACTTTGAATCACAATTGCTCATGGCCAAAACATTAGCCAACTGTACATTTTGAGGCAAAAAAGTAGTCGACTGAAAACTATTGACTTTTCAGTCGATAATATGTACTGTACTGGCTATCGTTTAGATAGTCGATAGTAAATTTCAGTCGATAGTGCCCATCTCTAGCCTGAAGTTAAAGTACACTTATTACTCAAATTATTTAAACTGCTGCAAATAATGATCTTAAACTAAAATTAAATTACAAAGTAACCTTAGCCTAAACAAACCAAATTAAATATAAAATAAATTTAATACTGATACAGATAAAAGATCTAGCATTCCCTTACCAAACTCCTATCAACAATACCAGAAAATAATTAAATAGATAATAAAAATTCAATAAATTACACAAAAGGAAATAAACAAAAAAAAATTACAGGAAATAAATAAAGCCTAAGCGGTGGGACTGCCTCACAGAATCTGGCCAGATTTGGATGGGAACACAAATTGCAGAAAATGCACCTGTTTGATGGTCCTAAGCACAGACTATCTGACAAACTTCATGTTCCCCTATTGAAAAGCATTATACTTGATTGAAAACAGGACCTCTGGTTTACAATGACCACTACTATCACCTCCGAGAATATTGCCCTTTCCTCCCATGACACCATATTTGATTGAATTATCGGTGTATTCAGGAAGTCTTTAAATTGTCGTGGGTAGCATTTCATCACAGCTTTGGTACATTTATTAGGTAATTCCCAAGTAAAATGTTTTGTGTGAATTATTTATTTATTTAGTAAAAAAAAAATTTTCTCATTTTTAACAAAAATATTCTATAAAGTGTTTGACTAACAAATGTGAAAATGTGCAAGACATTCAGTTAGCTGGTTGATGTGTAACTCAGGTTGTGACATCAGGTAGAGTGTGTTAGTTAGGGGCCAGTGTGTTGTTACAGAGATGGATGAAGAGGAGTGTGATCGACGAAGAGCCGAATGTCTGGAGAACCTCATGGATCTGGAGCGGCAGTTCACACTCCTCAGGGAACAGTAAGCACTCTTCTTTGTTTGTGTTGTAGGTGGATTGGGATTTGTAGGCTACAGTGTCCTATATTGAACGTTGCGCCACTTTATCTTTTAATTATAGCATCGTTCATACTTTGATACAGCGATTCGCTTACAATTGGCCACTGATTCATGCGTTGTCATTTTGAACTTGAGAGGTTTGGTGTGTCTTGGCAAGAAACTAACCTAATTACGATGTTACAGAAGTTGAGTTTTGATTATAAAAAGGGCGGCTGCCAGAACCAAACGTCCAATTACGTTGACGTCACTATGGCTACCAGGAACGCTGCATGTGTGGCACTCGTTTCAAACACACGTCAATAGTCACCATATTCAATTGCTATTTACAGTTCATTCACAATTACTATTTACAAATCATGACACTGTGTTTGTTTATCATGTCACTTCTATCTTCCTCACCACCTCTACCTTTGTCCCTTTTACACCCCTACCACTGGTGCCACTGTGTAAATTGTGCTCCTGAAATAAGCCACATCATTTTTAGCATAACATTTAAAGTTAAGCATTTATTTCCTAACATGTCAGCACATTCAAACATAATCTGAACAATAAATAAGTCATTCAGTAGGGCACATCTTTTGCTGTCTTTTTGTTTTATGACAAAAATATGTATTCTTTTGAAAAATGATGCAATGTTTTGCACAATCAGCTTAAATTAAAATTGCGGCAGCATTAAAATCATGAACTTACTTTCAGTTTATGAAATGTTATACAGTAGTTTTTTTTTTTTTTATTGCAATTGGCTCTCAGTTATCTGGGAGAATAACTGGCTAAGGATTCCCGAATAATCAAAAATCTGGTTAATCCAATTATGAAAAAAAATTATAGTAACAAATTTTAAGCAAAACACCAAACTTTGTATGACTGAAGTACATGACACCATAAGTGTGTGCCGCAGTATTTTTATAAGCAATGGTTTACACAGAAAAGTCAAACAATCAAACATATGTATTATAACACCGTGCGTGGCTCTATTATGTGTGTGCGGCAGCATCACACAGACACAGTGTGGCAACATCGCAGGTGAGTGGCGGCAGACGTCGGTTCCCTCACCTCGCGCTGCAGTCAGCTACCTTTCCTGTCGTGGCTTAGATAAGACAATGTGTTGCTTTCCTACCCCAGCAAATATTAACAAAGCATGTATTATTACACATTTTAAGATGATCTCACATTGTTAACCACAAAATTCATGGGCTCTTTTCGGTTTAGAAAATTCAACTCCAATGTTGTTTATTTACATGATTAGGTCAAATACCAAATGAGTTGGTGTGACAGTAAAACGTTGGATTCATTTTTGGGATTATTCGTGTTCGAACCTCAGGTCCAACCATCCTGCTTTCAGTTTTCCATAGTTTCCCTAAATCACTCCAGGTAAATTCTGGGGTGGGTTGTGGGCCATACATGGGTAAATGTGGTACATAAACTTACTGAAAACATCTGGGCAGCATTTTTTGTCTTCTTCACACACAATAAACATTTAGTAAACGTCCTATCACACTACACTAAAACATTACATGTACACAATTAAAATAAATTGCTGTACTGTTTACATACACTGTCATCAGTAAGGTGCTGTAATTCCAGTCACAGTAGGCGCAACTTGAAATCTGTTAATGATTTCTGCCTCTTTGAAGCATTTTCCTTTTTTCAAATTTGAAGAAGAATCCTTTGTAAGACAATCTTGTCTCTCACGAGACTGTCTTTATCCGCTTCAAGGTAGTCGAGGAGACACACGGTATACTTGCACACCAGAGAGTGCGTTACTTTTATAGGCGGGTCATCTTCATTGTCATTGTCACTTTTTGATTGTAGGTTGATTTGTTTCCCCTTTGGTTCACTAAACAATGGCTTCATATGACAGAACTGCAAAACCACGGTGGTGTGCATCACATACAAACTCATTACACAATGTCTTTCTGTGTCAAATTCTCCCCTCCTGGTACTGTATTAGCTACAAGAGCTAAATCAGCTGCTGGTATGTTCTCATCCATGAAACCCACAAAATCATCGAGTTCTGTGTCTTGTAAGAATTTTTCTCCAGGATTTCACTTGTGTCGATGGCTTCACTTTGTCCCACGCTGCTGCAATTTCGTAAATTGCTGGCAAAATGCTTTAATTCTTCCAAAACAATTTTAAATTGTTTCCTTTGTTGATGTGTTTTTGGAACAAATTTAAATGGTAGTTTCTTTTCATGGACAAAATCACGCCTAAATTCATTGGCTGGATTAGTGCCGTGATATTTGATAGCAAATATTTGACGGCTATTCCGCCATACTCTGATTTTAGTATGTTTGTGTTTGGGTGGGAGGGGTCATTGTCCAGCACAAGCACGGCTCTCTCTGGCAACACTTTACTTCTCAGAAATGCTCTAACTTCTGGTGCAAAGTTCTTGTTGAATCACTCCTTAAAAATGGTTCTATACCCATCCATGCACCCTTCTGGTTGAAATAGCTGACTTGCAGGTTCTTCACGTCGACTAGTGTGTTGCTAAAAGATCGTGATTTTTTTCCGATGACAGCTGATTTCAGCTTGTGTTTTCCTGAAGCTTTAGAGCAGCACGTAACTGTTAATCTTTCTTTATTAAACTTATGGCCTGGAGCACTTTGTTTGCTCTTTACTCTTCATGCAAGTGTTCTTGTAGGTAGGCACTTTCATCAGTGTTGTACATTTGATTTTCGACGAATTCCTGAAACATGTCGCAAAATGTGTCTGCAGCTGGTTTATTCCCACTTAACTTCGTTAGCCATCCTGACAATACATCAAATTTCCCTTCCAGGCCAAGTGCTTCAGAAAAGAGCTTAGCTTGTGTGATGCAAATAGGCCCAGATACTGGAATCTGTTGAGCCCGTTGTTGGTTAAACCATTATACCATTGCCTTGTTAAGATCTCATAGGTAGACTGTTTCATGGTTTTGTGTTTCGGCAAACCACTTGCAGAGTCAGATGTCAATACAACATGTTAATTTTTTTTTTCTTAAATCACAAAAAGTTTATTCATGAATGCCGTATTCTTCTGATACCTGACCTGCTTAACTCCTCTTCCTTCCTCTAGCTTGTCGATAATGTTTAGTTTTTGTTTAATATCAAGCACCACTCGTTTACGTTTATTACAAGACATACACTGCTAAAAACTTGTGCCCATTCAGAACCAATTGTTTCAAGATTAAAATCAGTACAGCGCAATTCAACTAATGTACAGTCCATACAGTATAAGAATTCCTTTATTTGACAGATCATAAAAATGTTGGACTATACAAAACCACTATGTATCCTTCCACCACCATTTGATTTTCAGCTGACAACCAAAACATGTCAACAGTTTAGGTATACCGTATTATGATTGCAATAACATCCAAAGTGTGTTGTGATATTCTTTAGATAGTATTTTTTAGATCTCAGACAAATAATTAATTTTCAATACTAGCTGCACACCAATCTTACTATGGTTAGGTGGGCAATGTTAATGGAATTATTTCATATTACAGTAATGGATAGCCTACTCTACAGCTGTTAAGTTAATATAATCATTCAAAATTTAACATTATTTATTGTATATTTTCCTAGGTATGCCCAAAATTGTAACATTTAATGGCATTTGCCAAAAATGAACAAACATGTATGGGCAACTTATGTTTTTTTATTTCTACTTGACATCTAAAAGATTAAATCATAGTATCCTATTTGGTTACAGCAAACTGAAGTTGCAAGAACATATTACAGTGCAAGCAAACATATTTAAACTAAAATTATATATAAAGTAATGCATGCAAGCAATGTTAAAATTATTTTTCGTGTTACCTTAAATTTGGTTCAGCACTATCAGATCATAATTGCTGTATAGGCGTAGTTTAAGTTTCAAGTTGTAGACTATCAAAAAAAACTTACTTTTTCTGGCAGAGCCTACCTTCGAAACTTCAGTGTTATCATAGTCATGTGACTCACAATATGTACTTTAAAAAACTTGACATATTTATTGTAGACTACATATAAAAAATTTGCACTCTCACAACCTAAATGGAAATAATTTATCAATAAAAAGCATAAGTAACAAACAAACATGGGTAGGTCTAATTGCCCAGATCAGCTTTAAATAATTTTGTTGATTAACACAGATTATTAAACAAGTACACTTTAATGACCAGGAAATATATAGGCATACGTCTTCTGGCCTTTTCTTTTGGTAATACTATGTAGGCCTGCATTTTTGCAGCTGACAGGCACAAAATCTCAAGTGCAGATGATATTAACCACTTACTAACTTTTTTTCTTTTTTTTTTATTTTGTTAAAGGGGAAAAAAAGCTTTTTTATACAAAATGACTTTATTGAGTCGGCGCCTTGAAATAGCATGTTTACATAGGACTACAACAAGAACTGTAAATGTTTACCCACAAATTCTGTTAAAATAAAAGTTAGGTAATTTTTTTTTACTTTATGTAGCACGTTTCTGTGCACGGATTACCTACTTACATATTACTTAGTGACTGTTTTTGTAAACATGCCAGCTGAAGTTCCTGTCTTCCGAAACACATCGTAATATCCCGTTGTCATTGGCGATTACAGGCCGGGTATTTTAATCCCAGCATTGCAATATATTACAGTTATATATATGCACAAAATATTAAAATAACACCTTACAAGAATCACGAATACACGAGAAACTCAAACACTCGCAAATGGCCGCCGTTGGTTTGGTTGCCAGACATAATATCCCATTGGCGATTACAGGCTGGGTTTTATAATCCCCACATTACAATATATCAAATATACACACAGAATATTAAAGTAACACATTATAAGAATCTCAAACGGAAACGAACGCTGTCACTTTTTCACACTCACAAACTGCCGCGCTTAGATTTGGTTACAGGTCGACTGATAACGTTGCGGTTGTTTGTAAATTAGTTATAAAATTACGCAATTTTTTAAATAGAATAAAATAATTAACTGATTAATGCTGGATACGGAGTCATGGTATCATGTTACGTTTCCTCCAAAATGCTTACTTATTTTTCACGTATAATTCACACTTTTTTCAGTGTCGGCGATGGAAGTTGACCTATTTGTTGATTAGGGCTGCCACTACTGCTTCATCAGGTCATACGATCACGTCCTGTTGTTTTAAATGGTATGTTATTCTGCCACGTGTTTGGCACGTGTTAAAAATATTGGTAGCATCGGCTATCAAAACACTGATTTCTTACATGGGATAGACTGTAATGCCTTGAAACTACTGACACTTAAGCCAGTCATAGTGTGCCGTGCCGTGTAATGGGAACGCCATCCTCGAGTGCAGTTCATAAGGACGTGCCAAATATGTACACGTACTGCCTACAAGGTTGCATTTATAAAACCACAAGTACCACACTCTCAAGATGTTAAAGATATCAGATATATAGTAACACGTACTAAATACATTTTGCAGCGTTTTATGTTGTGAATCACAGAATTTATGTTACTCAAATCACAAGTTACAGCAACTACAAAAATTATTATTATTATTAAAATAAAAAATGCCCTGGTTAAGCCGCACCCGGTTGATCGGGAATCGACTGTACTTGCCATTAGCAACAGTCATCTATACAAAATAGTTGAGGAAGTGATGAGAAGAGTGCTGGTAGTAAGCTGGCCGTGGGGTTACTAGTTATCCCCACATCTTCTTTCTACCTTATTTTGTGAGGAGTTTTCGAAAAGTAACTCGGTGCAGGTAGAGTAAAATGTCACCACCAATTATTTATGAAATTATTTATTTTATTGTTTGCGTCCAAAACATGAACAGTGTGTGTTGCTCACATTTATTCAATCATAACCTTTTTAACCTTTGGATATCAAACATTCTGATCAGGTGACCAAGAAATTGAGCTAAATCAAGCAGGTTACATTTAGTAAATGCCAGTGTTCTGCTTTGTTTACATGGTGTTTTGTGTCTCATATCTTCTTATGCATGTGTTGTTTGTGAAAAAGATACAGCTAAAAATAAAAGCACTAGCATAAAAACTTTACATAAAACGTTGTGGTGCAGCTACAGTGCTAACTTCAAAATTTTTGTTGCAAATTTTGCTACATCTGAGCAACAGTCAGGCTTCTTAGAAATGTGAAGCACTGTAAGGTTATGTTCATGGTTGGAAATCAGATTTCAAGCACTTTTATAAACACCAACAGTTTGTGTAAAGTGGTTAGTAGACAAAAGAACGAGTGTGTTGTAGTATAATGAAACATTGCGGGTTTTTTTAATAAAGGGATGTAAATTCTTGGAGGCGAAAAATAAACTAAGTGATACAAAGTCTTTTAGTTAGAATGTAATACATTTTGAAACAGATGAAGATTGTATTTACGGTCATAGATTACGGGTGGAGGGGAGTTGCTTCTATGACGTCCTGGAGACTGTCTTTGGTCTTCTGCATGTCTGTGGTAGGGGACAGGCGGTGAATGGGGCTCCTGCTCTGTGTGTTCTTTCTTGGGCAACCTACGTCGGTGCTTTTCTTGGGAGTGCTATTGAGGCATAAGTAGGGTTCTAAAATTTCACAGAAAAAATGGTGATAGATAACTAGCCAGGAAAAAAAAAATGTTCTGTACAGATTAGAAAAACTCTTTAAAATAATTGTAAAATTATACTACATTCGTATTAAAATGAGGTGAAAATCAGAGAATTGGATGTAGACTGTTTGATTCATTCTGAATGTTAATTTGCCAACAAGGCATAGGAATGTGGACGAAGGAAAACAATAGAAATGTAGAGTTTCGAGATTAGAGGAACTACAGAAGCATCACATTATTGTCATTGTTTAATCAGGAACACATACATGTACTATACATACACACATTACACCATTGTAACTGAACACCTGGCAGACAGCATTCAGTTTAAAATTCACATCTGGATTGTGTGTCTACCCTCACCCCTTTTTTTCCTTCTCCCTTCTCTCTCCATGGAAAACATTGGTTTTTTTGCTTTTCCCGAGCAGATAGTTTATGCGAAAGCTAAGAGCACAAGAAGATATTGGAATTTGGGACTGTGCATGAAGTGGGACTGTGGGAGTCATCTTTTCTGAGTTGGACCTCTCTCTTAAAAGTGGACTTGTGATTACAGTGCACACAGAATTGCTTCACAGTTTGCTGGCAATAATTATCTGGCATTACTTAAGAGGTATGTTGTGGTATTTGTGTTATATAAACTGAATGATTGAGAATACGTAGAGTTATGTTGCCTTTTTATGAAAACTTAAGTTTCTAATTTGAGAACATGTTTACCATAAGAATCACCATTATTCCAATATTTTGTTACCTAATGTTAAGACTTTTAATAGTGTACTGAATTGTCCATTTGTGTTTAATCTAAAAACTGGCAGTAGTGAAAATTCTTATTATTGGAGAGATGATGCTCATGTGCCATCTACTGTTCAACTTTAGTTTAGTAATTACAATATGTTTAGGTGAAAATTTAAATGCCTTGATAACTAAAACCAGTGATTTTGTTAATGTACTCTAGACATTCAGGGTGCTAAATGTAACAAAGATAATTGTGTAATTTATAAAATGTCAGAGGTTTATATATATATATATATATATATTACAAAGCTGATTGTTCTGCTAAATATAATAACCCATTGTTTTTAATTGAAGACCCTGCAACTAGGAAAAAGATGAGCATAGCTTATAATACCAACAAAAGTAGTTCAGTCTGGTACTAAGCAGAACTTGCAAGCTAATTTTTCTAAATTTGAGCATCAATATAAGATGTGAAATGATTTTGTCGCTGAAAATTTTTTGCTGTTCTTAACTTAATGGAGACATGTTTAATAGAGACTGGCTTCGTTACCCAAGTTCAAAACGCTGTTTATTTTTTGTTCCGTATATTTTATTTCAACCTGAATCTAAATATAATGTATTCTAAAAGGTCTTTGTGACTGTAAACACACCTTTTTTATTACCAAATAGCATGAATGGTCTGTTGACCACAGAAATTATATAAATTATCACAGCATCTCGGATTGGAACATACACTGTGCTGCTAGCTTGCTGGACAATAGCTACAAAAACATTGGATTACGTGATGGTGACATAGTTGTGACATATGGTTATATGAATTATCACAGCATCTGGGATTGGAAGTTACACTGTGCTTGCTAGACCCTAGGTACAAAGGAGTTGGATTAAGTGATGGTGACCAAGTTGTGACATTTGATTATGTAAATAAATTATCACACCATGTCGGACTGGACGTTATGTTTTGTTTTATTGAATATTACTAAGTATAGCATATGTTCAGTGTTTTTGACCTGGGAGGCAATATGGACAACTGCAGAAGTTCAGCCCATCATATGGTGGCAGTGATTATTCATCACACAGCACTTGTCCCTCTTTGCAGCATGCTTGATGAATTTTAGGTGGTTTATTATGAAGTGAGCACTTCTGAAGACCATCTTATCTGCAGTAATAACTAAAAAATATTATTTATTGTGATGTAATAAGATGTTAACTTTTAAATACAATATGATCTAGTGTAGGCTTCTTTGTTTGTATTTAAAGTTTGTAGGACATTATAAATTATCTGAAAGGAAAAAAGTCACTAGGGTTTCAAAAGTGCTCACTTTATCCCGAACCATCTATACCACCATCATTAGCAATATGCGAAAGAAACTGGTTGCAGTTTGGGGCAATTCACACAAATACTAGGAATCGCCTCATAGCAGAAAAAGTGCATAAACTGGTGACAGTAAGAAGTAGCCTCTAGTTGAAGAAAAAAGTCAGTAGGAAAGAAAAAGAATTGGAGAAGAAGCTAAAGCAAGTGATATAAATGCAGAAGACATAATAGAATGGGAAGATTCACTAGTAATACTGTAGATGCTAAAGAAATCATCATATCATAAAGTTGATAGAACTAAGTACACCACGTAGCCAGTTGGTGCAAGATAATTAAGGAAGGCGTTCACTTCAGTTTTCGTCTTTTTATTTTTTTATTTATACCACATATTTTTTTCTGATTTTGGACATAAATTGTGATTAAATCTTCCTCTTAGGAAATTTTTCTCTCTCTTATAGTTTAGCGTAATGACTTGTAAACGTCAAAATTTGCACTTTACGGTTTTGTGCACGCCGCTAAAACCAACTGACGTACATAAAACAAAAAATTAAATATTTTTGTATTTAATAAAAAATGTTGAATTTTGAAATGAAAATTTAAAAATTGCAACAATTTTTTAAAAATACAAAGCTGTATATTTTTTTGTTTTTATATGTGTCAAATCACAGCGTACAACATTGTTATACACTGTAAATTTTTTTGGTTTTGTATGTCAGTTGGTTTTAGTGGCGTACATAAAACTGTTAAGTGCAAATTTTGACGTTTATGACTCATTATGCAAAAACTATAATAGATACAAATATTTCCTAAGATTTTGTCACAATATATGTTTAAAATAAGAAAAAAATATCTGGTATAAATATAAAAATAACAAAAGATGTTGAAAACTGAGGTGAACCGCGCCCTTAATAGTTCATCCTAGTATGTTACCATACTTGTAGTGAACTTGAACTACAAAGGTTCCCCCTCCCTCCTCCCAGTTCAGTTGAAACACTGATTTCTTCTCCGTGATTTTTGAGTTGTGTATGACAACTATTTCTGGTTAATTAATGTGCTACAGTTTATTTACTGTACCAATTTTAATGTTGTTCTTTTTGGAATTTTGTGTTACATTTAATGATTATGTCTTTTTTGTGATACTGTATGAAAAGGCATTTAAAACTGAATGTAAATACATTTACCATTCAGATTTGTAATTAGAAAACTATAATCTTTTTTAATGCAGTTTTTTTAGCACATGGAGTTGAATGATCACTCAATGACTAACCCCACACCTCATGATCACTCAGTGATTAAAGCCACACCAGAGAAAAGAGAAGAGGGGTAAGGTATTGTGGTGGCCGAATGGTCAGTCCATTCACCTCCCACCAAGGCGATCTGGGTTCGATTCCCGGTGGGGTGGTCCCCAGATTGTCACATGTGGAAATTGTGCCGGACGATTGCTGTTGGTCGGCGGGTTTTCTGAGAGACCTCCCCAATCCCCTCACCCTTTCTTACCGGTGCTGCTCTATACTAACCTCATATCACCCCTCACCAGCACTGAAGACCTCAATGTTAAGCGCTGATCAAAATTTCTCACTCATTCACTCAAAGTGGAGTTGGAATCATCTTTCAGGGTCTTTGTGGTGACAGCTGCGTCCAGCCATCCCTCATGGCACCCATGCCACTTGATGCATTCTCGAGACGTCTGTCAGCCTTTGTGCACTCAGCAGATGCCCACTGTAACCCAACCGAGGGAGGGGGGAACCACGCTGCTAAGAACCTGTTTGGGTTTTTTTAGTGTAAAATACGGATGAAATATATACAGGAAGAATATTATATTTATATAAATAAATATTTGTATATAGTTTAACTCTTGTGCATGTATGGACTCATACATGCCATTTGCATGTGTGTGTGTTATAGTATGGTAACTCCTGAAAAAAAATACTGCGAAATTAATATTTTTTAACTTTTTCTCCCTCTCTCAAGCTTTGTTTTAAGTAAGGGAGAATCACTCTTGCTTGAGAAGAGTTGTGCACTGTGCTGGCTAGAAAGAAGTATTTCCTGTCTTTCTCTTTTGTGATGTCCTTTTCTTTCGACTCTTTCTCAGCAGGAGAGCGAGTCGGTCAGGCCGAAGAGAAACTTGTCGAGGCACGGTCACCTTATTGTATACGAACTACGACACCATGTCTTCACGCACTTTCAATTTCTAGTACGCAGTGAATGAGTGATGGTTTTAAGTTCTATTTTATGAAATGTTTTTATGTTACCATATTTGCCAGCGTATAATACAACAATTTTTATATATTTTTGGCCTTCAAATATTGCTTCTCACCTAATATGGTGTGAAAATTTTTTGGTAACCTAAGATTCGTTTGAAAGCTAAGCTGTAAGCTGTGGAGTTGTATGATGTTTCAAGGATTGTGTTTTCCATCACAAATGAAAACAAGTGTCCTGTTTTTGATAAAATTAATGGTACGTAATTTTGATGAGCGTCATATTTGTGACATAGGCTACTTTTACCTCACAGTTAAAACGAGCGTTGCTTGGCAATCAATACAACTGTAGCGTGTGCCTAGATCCTTTGTCTCACCAGCACATTACTCTCCAGCGCGGAGAAAGCGAGGATTTAGGTACCGTGTGTATAGATCCTTTGTTTCGCCAGCACGAAACTCTCTGGCGAAGAAAATGAGGATCTAGGTACAGTACTAACACATTCATGTGTCTAGTGCTTGGCTTGCAGGCGACAACATCGCACAGAGATGCAATGACCTTGCAAGCAGCTGCTGCAGTCAGGCGTTGCCATGTAGTGCATGGTGGGCCTCAGTTCGGTGTTGCCAAGTAGCGCACTGCAGTCGGCAACTGATGTCACTGGCCATGTGTTACCACCGCCGTGCATTTCCTTGGCTCTTGGGCTCCTGGAGGCCAATAGTAGCCAATGTTATTGGTTTATGTGTCCCCTATGATGTTTATATTCCGGTAATAAATGCATTAAAAATATTTCAACTAAATATTTATGTTTGTGGCAAAGGAAAAAATAATTTTCTGCCAGGAATTTCAAAATTAGTATTTTACTTCCCCCCTAACCCCCCCCCCCCCCCAAGATTTTGTAACTTCAAAACCATGACTAGTCTTATGTGCGGGGTCGTCCTGTACCCCTGCAAATGCAGTGTGTTGGTGGGTTGAATACTAACCAGGAAGCATATTAGTATATGTGGCAATAAAGAAATTATGTAACTTAAAATATTTTAATAAACTGCCAAAACCTGAAGAAACAGGAAGTGATGCTGCTGCTACTTTGACACAGCCCACAAGTTCATTTTTATTGTATTATTTATACCATGAAATAATGTAAAAAATTCTAAAATTTAATTTGTATGATATAGTGTTTTTGTATATGTTACTGGTGGCTATATTATCCTCTCAAGGACAATATTTTAGTGTGTATGGTATTCCAAAAACTGTCATGTCAATGTCAAAATTTGCATGGTACGGGAACATATCCCAGCGAAAAGCGAATGAATATTTATAGAAAAATAATTAACACTGAAATTAAATTAATGTCACTGCTTACAGTTATAAAAACACCAAACAATATAATTTTGAATGTAACAAAATATAAAATGATTTTTACTAGATTTTCAGAAATTTTATCTAAAAAAATTTTTTTTGCTTTGTTTTTATATTTTTATTTTTCAAATAGCCAATGCGGTGCTTTATGACATCTAATTTTAGGATGAATTGTTTTGTTTCAATAAGTCTGTTGGTTTTTGTTCGGTTTAGGTTCCCGTAGCATGAAACTTTGGAGTGGGTAAAGAGCTTTGTGTCAGGGCTTAGTAGCAAGGTTTTCAGTGCTTGTGATGGGTAACAAGATTAAGTGATTTTTAATAACTGTATGACAGAATGCAGTGTGTCTGTAATTTTAATAACAATTTCTAGTTTCAAGATTCCAAAATGGTTTGTGCAACTTAGTTTGTTGTTCATTAAAATTAAAATACGAAAAGACTACATTTTTAAATTCAAGATCATTTCAGGCTTACTTTATATTAGTGAGTAAGGAAGAATTTCATGATTTATGAACTGTATATTTCTTGGCAATTTTGTTACATGTTTTACAAAAGAAAACTATGATTACAATTTTAAAAATAAAGTATTTTTATTTTTTACCAACTGAAGTTTATATTTGATGTTATGTATTTATAGTTGTTTGGTGCTGTTAGTAAGTCTGTAAAGTTAAGAAAAACTGGACCCTGTGTTATGCATAACTGCAAAGAAATATTATTGTATAGCTTCAAAATTTGCTTAAAATTTCACAAAATGAATTTGGAAAGAAATTCAACTTTTTATTCTCCCTCTGCCCACTTCTTCAGTGTTAAATGTTGTATACAAATGAAAGTGTATCATTAGTGATATGTTAAACAATGGTTATCAAGAATAAAATTATGGATACACCTGTCAGACAGATCTTACTGTAAATGCTGTGTAAAGGTGTGTTCCTATCTAAGTGTTAAGAATTGCTAAGTTATGAATGATATTACTAATGTAATTTCAAGCTGACTAAACACTAGTTTTACATAACTACTGAAAGCTTATCCTGCAATTTTTTTTAAGATTAACAATCTTATTGTATTCTTCAAAGGAAACAGGACACATACCCTAGCAGTGGTGTGTCGTATTATGGCAGGTACTGTTGTGGTATGGTCAGCTAGGTAGGAATGATTATGGTTGAACTGGATTTTTCCAGTGGAAGTCGTACCTGGATGATGATGCTGGTCAGTGGGTTTTCTGGGTCATCTTCCATTTTCCTGCTCTTCATTTCCAGGAACTGCTTCTCATGTAGCCCCTCACCAGCTCTCAAGACCTCAGCTCAACTGTCCAATCACTGCTGTATCCGCTTTGTTTTTTAACAGTAAACAACTTCGTTGTATACTTAGAATAGAATAGGAAATCTACCAGCTGCCACTAATGTCTGCATATATAATATCATAGTAATTTTCTGTCGCAAGGTCTTATACTGTATCCAAACTCTAAACTTCCACACCACATACCGATATTCCAAACAATTTTGCTAAGGCAGGTCGTCAGAATTCCTATTTGTATGTAGGCCCAAGTCCAAAGAAATGTATTTATAATGGCAAAAAGTAAAAACTTTTGAATTACTTATCCACAATCAGGCTCACTTTTCAGGAGTTCTGGAACAGTTTACTTCTTTTCACACCATTAATTATCAAGTTTTAAAAAATGTTGACATAAGATTCATTTCTGTTCAAAAATCATTTTGATAATTCAACAGGTTTAAGTGAAATTGAGAATTAATTGTAAACCCATTTTATTTTTTAACGTCCTTCAAGGTTGAATCTCGGGAAAATTCTGAAACTGGTTTTTAGGTATTTATGAGAGCTTAATTTTTGAATTTCAGAAACTAAAAAATTGGTAATGCGCATTTATTTACGCAATACTGTATTTTGAAGCAAATAGAAACCAATAGCTGTCCAGTTTAATGTGATATCTAGGATTCGTTGAAAAATGTATTTCACCCCCTAATTTTCGAATTTCAAAAAACAGCTTCCTTAGTGGGTGCCTAAGACGTAAGGGAAAGCTACCCTGAAAATTTCTTGCATCTAGGTCAAGCAGTTTTGACTGTGTGTTTTTGAGCGAGTGATTGGGGCACAGATATATATAATAAACGCACAATGTATCGTGGGGCAGAAAAAAAAGGTGTTTGCTGCTTAGTTCTGCTGACAGGATGTGTGTTATGTGAATTTTTGTGAGATTACAATTTTCACTCCTTTTTGCAATTACGTACTCCTTTTCGCAATTACTCAGTTTTGCAATTTGACAGTTTTGTACTCCTGGCATATGAAATAGCACAAAAGGATCTATACCAGGTGGTCAGTTAATAGAATTTAATGCACATAGCCAGCATATGTGTATATATATATATATATATATATGGTTTTCATAGGCTGTACCGGGAGCGTGTCCAGCAGGTGGACAGCAAGCTAGAGGAGGTAAGAGGTGGGGGTGCTCAGGAGTACCTACAGCCATTGCGACAGCTCGAGCAGTCTATGAAAGAGCAGAAGGAAGTGGCGGGCTGTCTGCGCGGACTCAAGCTCGACAACCTGCGCAACATGTACGAGGCGGAGGAACAGGCTGCCTTCCAGAATTTTGAGGTGAGATGACTAATACTTTGTAGGGTAGGGACTCCCAGGAAGTGTGCCGACAGGAGTGACTGTATGCATTTTTTGCAGAGCGACAAGGCGCTGTTATGGGACAGCATTCACGGAGACCTGCAGGAGAAGATCCGTCGGCTGGAAGAGGACCGCAACAGCGTCGACCTCAACACGGACCTGTGGCTGGTGGAACGTAAGCCCCAGAGGCGCGGCAAGGTAGCAGATGGCCGCAGAAAGCCTGTCACAGTGTCCGGCCCGTACATTGTCTACATGCTCAGTGATGATGACATTCTCGAGGACTGGACCACCATCAAGAAGGCCCTCTCTGTGTCCAAACGTAAATCTGATCGGGAGTGGCAGAGTTTCATGCTCTAGTCTGCTGTTCTTCTCTGCTTCTTCACTCATCATTCACCATCATCTGTTCATTTTTTCCTTCCCAAATTATCATGTCTCTCCACGTGTAACTTTTTTCCATAATTATATTTACATTTTATCATGCACATTGTTTGTCCCACTGAGAACTATAAAATGTGCATACAAAGCTTTTGCTGTGATGCAGTGTGTAAAATGTAAATTATGTAGCTTTAAAAACTTTCGCAAAAAGTGCACACGTCATATTAAAAAAATGTGTACCTTTGTACAGCAGTTCATTAATTTTCTTTGCTGTCATTTATTTACGTAATTGGCAATTTAATTTTTACTGAATTAATCTAACCATAGATAAAATTTGAGAAAGTTTTGGTTAAATTATGGTAAAATGCTTATTAATTCTGGATTTTTAAATGTACGATGCACACTGATTTTTGCACTCTCTTTTAAACTTGAAAGGGAATTTAATTTATATTCTAAAATATGCTGCATACTCAACATTAATTTCATGAACTATTTTAACCACTGTGGAGCACTTTAATGTAGACCACTGTATTTTCGAAGAATTATCTGACATTAAAAATATGTTAATACCGTACAACATATTGTAAAGCAAATGCGTTAGTAGTTTCGTTGAGGATACAGTCTGGCTTAAAAGTATTTTGCATGTCAGAGGTCTAGAGGGACCATAGTGGTACAGGTGAACCTGAAATGTGCATCAAGTAAATTGTCACTCCTACAAGCAAAATCCTGCATTGACAATCCATTCTTTTATTAACTTTCCAGCATGAAATTTTCAGTGGTAACTGTATAATTTTAATAGTTCAAGAACAAAAGTGCATGCTGCATGATCCGTACTGTTCATCATATTAAAAAAAAACATAAAATTGTTTTTGTTATGAAAATGCTTAATTTGCATATTCAATAAATGAACATAAAAAATAGGGATAGAATTCGTGGAAACAACCATTTAAACTTGAAAATCTTTTTAGGTGATATTAAGAGGCTAATAAACAGTATTTAACTGCTGTTAACGGGCCCATGTACGACAAGATCTCCGAATACCATTTTGCACATAGAATCCATAGCCTTAAAAAAAAGTACATAAGTACGTGAAACTTGGATCTGTTTTATTTTTTGAAGGTTGGCAATAACAAATTTTTGTTTTCTATCAGTACAAGACTGTGGAGAGGTAATTTGAACGGCCTCTTTCTGTTTATATATATATATATATACACACACACACACACACACACACACACACACACACACACACACACACACACACACACACACACACAC
>PNEQ01127557.1:0-20420 GCA_003012365.1 Medauroidea extradentata | reverse complement strand
TACATCATTGACATTACACTCATGGGGATTTGCACCAACTTTAACAATTTTTTTCTCAGAAACTACTTGGCCCAGGGAGGAAAAATTTGGTACAGTTTCATAACATGATGGTATTAGCAAGTACAAAAAGTTTCATTAAAATCTGAGACGTTGGGTGTCATTTTGAATCTTTACTGGTCTATTTGACGTGGAATGACCCGAAGACAGTGGTGCGCTCGGGGTGATGCGCAGTACATGGTGAGTCATCACCACTTCAGACTGTTAAGGTTGGACATTATCACTACTTGAGAGACTATTGATTGGATATAACTGAACTTTTGTTGTGATTTGTTGTCTTTAATTAATTAGTCGGAAACATTTTTGTTCTTTAATTGTCAAAGTTAATTAACGTTTCTGTGGCGCAGTAGTAATTGTGTGCATAATCAGAATGCTGCGAAAATAGTTTATTTCTGTTTTGTGTATTTTGGTAAGCTTCGTGAGCTAGTAAATAAAGAACTTAATTAAACTCTCTTATTTCTAATTATAAGACTTCTATCCCAAATATCTCAAGAATTTCCCACATGTAATTTTGCAAACCTGTAACATTAATAGTTTGACTGCATTGTAAGCCAACTTAAAACTAATTTTTCTCTCTCATCATTTAAAAGACTTCTTAAAATAGATTTAAAATTGGTAAAATAATAGCAGAACAAGAAATGTGTTAGTCAAAGGTTCCCAAATGTATACGGTTCTCAAGTCTTTACACAGAAGAATATGTTTAAAAATTTTAAGCCATTTGAAATTCCTCGTCCACAAGTTATAGATTATATAACTTGGATGACAATTCTTTTAATTACCAATCTGTAACATTTGAATAGTTATGAACATCTGAAACAGGGTGTAATAATATCATCCACATGAAAATCAACAGCAGTGAAGTCTGAAAGTCTTCTCGTGTCCCTGATTAATTTTTTGTTAACATCGGCTATTCTAGAACAAAGTTCATGTCAATCATAGTCCAAATTAATAATTTTACTTAAATGTTCTGAATGAAACTCATCTGTTTATACAGTATTTCATGTTTGTGTCAACTTTGTTATTTATTTTTCTCTACCAATATTTTATGATACTGGCAAAAACAAACTTTGTAGCAAGAATTTACATTTAAGAAGATCCAAACTTTTGTTTCCAGCATTTTCTCATAATTTAATGTATTTACTGGAAACCAACACAAATAGCATAGACTGCTTTGCATGAATCTGACTTACCTCTCTGAGCTTGTCCTTGGTGATTCGAGGGACAGTCAACTTGAAGCCTGTTTTCTCCAGCTTGGTGCCATCCAGACAAAGGTGTTTATTGTATAACAACTCCTGGTCTATGTATGGTGTGAGTGGGGTGTTCTCAACACCATTGAGGTTGCATGCCTCCGCCCACGGACCCATGTGCTTGTCATTAACTTCTTCTACCACGCTGCTCATGTCCGTCTGAAAAACCATACATAGAAAAACACAGTTGGTAGGTCCTCACTTAAGGGCAACGGTGCAAAGAAAATCAAAAAATTATTGAACTGCACATGGTGATTGGTAAAGTGGTTGCTTTGGTTACGTATCCTGATTAACAAAACTGGTATTGCAGTTGCAACAGCATTCACACGGCTTTTGTGGGGCTTTTAGAAGTTCACGCACACTTAATGCCCACTACAGAACACATCTTTTAAGTCCATAATCAATGAGAGATAGGATTAAAATAAAACCTTTTCTTAATGACAAAGTACTTATCATACTGAATACTATCAGTTGCTACCTAGAATTTAACAAAATTTTTCATTTTTGTAACATTATAGTTATGTTACAATATCCACAGGATAATAATTTCAAATTTGGTTACATAAACCTCAAGACATTACACATCTAGCTCTTAAATAACTGTAAGAAAGAACCACAATTTTATTACAGGCAGTTCAGGTTAAAGTGAGCAGTAAAAACCCTTGCCGATATGCATATAATTCAACGTTAACAATAGTTATTGTATTCTATGGTTGGCAGAATGTAGTTCAGACTATTTTCGTATTAAAAATAACATTACTAAAATAAAATATAGTAACACTGACCTACCCGTATTTCACATACTTAAAAGATTTTATTTCTGAGCATACTTAAATACCTACTGACTGCATAGTTTTACTCAGTAAGCGCTAACACAAAGTGAAATGTCAAGGTCATTGGAAATTTACTGTCATCTGCACACTGCAACAACCAGCTCTCCACGCTGCAGATGCTGTAATTCAAAATTCACCTATAGAGGACAAGAGAATGCTTTGTGTTGGAAATTGTTCGTTGAGAAGTTTATTCCTTGTGAAATCAACATGGTTTCATTTAACATGCTCAAAGCATTAGAAATGACTGTTTATGACTAACATTACCAAATTATGTAAAGTCATTGGTGTTCTGTGAATAAATACGATTTACAATTGCCAGCATTAGTACTTGGAATTACTTTTAACTGAGAAACACCAATCATTCTGTTTCCCTTATTAAGAAAAAAAGTTTTTATTATTGCTGTATGAGTAGTCATCGTCAGACATAGAATCCTTGGCTAACGTGTGTCATCGTGGTGTATCTTTGTTAGCTGCAATTTTGTGTTTCAAATTAGCATATAATGTGCAATTTACACATTTACGTGATTCGTAATGGCAAAAGTGTGTTTCGTATAAATTAGAGTCGATTCATAGACACACCTATTATACAGACATTAATTCGCAGTAATTACAATAACTAATACTACAATTGACTATAACAAATTCAACACCTGTGTATTTAATGAGTATAAATTCAAGATAATTTTTCTGAGCAGTGTAATGTAGATGTAAACACTGTAAACCTACAAGTCTATGTAAACAAAAGTACGTGGCCATGTTTATTTTAACTTGTAGCAGAAAGAAACTAAGTGGTTGAAAATAGAAACTAAGCAGGTCTTAAGTGTTCACTTTATCCAGAATCACCAATACTTTACTTTTTGTAGTTGCCATAAAAATTTGTTCTACGGAGCTTAAAAAAATTACATTCTGAAATTTATAATATGTTGAAAAATAAAATGAATAACATGCACCAATCTCCTCAACTTTTTCGTAGCAGGACAAAAAATTTGTGATAAAATTTAAAAAAAAAAATGTTTTTTGTAAATTGTTAATTTTAAGCAAGAAAACCATGTACATAGTGTTTACAAAGTCATTTAATTCTGTGTTTAACTGAACTCTAATGTCGCAGTTAAGGAGTTAATATAATCAATTTTGTTTTGTTATTGTGTAAATGTACTTTCATATTATAATTTAATTTAATATTACCAACAATCAGTTTAGCATCATCTGAAACTTGATGCATCTACTCTGTTTGTGTTGTCTTAATGCATACCAATCAATTTTGCAAACCACTTGCACCATACTTTCACCATGGACGTAATATAAATTATACTGTAATTATCCTGAAATAGGTCTAAAATCCTTTTAATTATGTTAAGAATGTACCCAGAACAATAAATAACAACTTGCAATAAGACCTAATTTTTGCAGATATCTTATTTTGGCAATTAAAATACTAAAATAAAGCCCCAAATTTACGATTGTCCAAGGTTCCAGAGAGTAGTCGTAAAATCGCTGTTGTCATAAAATCAGAAATAACCATTTTTCATCTTACATTTTTCTACTCTACAGCGGTCGCCTTCCGACAGATGACAGGGGCAAGTCGTTAGAAAGTTTTTGCTGTTAAGTGGACTACCATATTTTAAAATAACCTTTAACAGCAACATTTCACAGTATTTTTTTCTGACAGCGCTCGAATGATGTCATAAATTGCTGCAGCAATTGGATGTGTGGTCAAAGAATAGAAGTTTTACTGTATATTTTCCCCGAATATAATGAGTGTTTTAACTGAACTGACATATTAAAATTGGGTTTTTATATAATTACAAATGTGTATTGTTTAGTACTTATGTGACCAGTCTTTTTTTTTTTTTTTTTTTACCATTTCTCTCTTTAATATTAATCATAGGGTAAGGTGAGGTGCTAATGTGTACCTAGAGTGTGTTTGCCTGGCATGAGAGTCCCCAGCTAACCCGACCATCAAATATAGTTGTGTAAGTTAACGTGATACCATTTGTTTAAGTGAACAAAGTTTTGTCTTGAAGTAAACTGATATGTCACAATGCTCAGGTTCAATAAGATCACCCAAAATACTAAACTTCTTGACATCAAGACCAAATATCCAGGGCACATAATTTTGAAAAACAATCTGTAACTAATATGTAGTTGTAATAGTTATTTAGTGGCTAAGATTTTCCAGTGGATTAAAACGTGATAACTTTAATAATTGTAGTTACAGCTTAATATAAGATAGAAACCTGCACAAGTACCCACAGGTAGGTACTCAGTGATACACACACATAAAAGTACGATGAAACATTTCTTCTCGCTGGTGCGCAAGCGCAACCTTTCGCTGGCCAAGCAAGCTTCTTCAGGCAGTAAGTAGAAACATACTGAAGTATGGCGGGCATGATGACTGTAGTTATCGAACCTAGTGGCCAGAAGATGAACATAACAGAGTGGTGGCAAGATATCTGAATTTGGAAGAGTTCAGCACAATTGTCAGATGGTCCAAGAGCTCATTCCACTCTGATATTGTATGTGCCATCCAATTTTATGGTTGTGTCTATCCATCAGTACCTACCTGTGAGTACTTGTGCCCACTTCTATTGTATATTAAATTGTAACTATAGGTCATTCGGAATAAAGTGAACACTCAAAAAAGCCCTGATTAATTTCTATTTTCTGCCAGTTTATATCTTTCCACCGAATGTAAACATAAATAATACCACGTGCTTTCATTTACATAGGGTCGTGAAATGTTTACAACTACATTAACTGCTCCAATAAATTTTAGCTATAATATCTACTCATTAAATGCACGGGGCTGAATATAAGATATAATGAAAAGTAATCTTAGTTACAAATACTTGCAAGTTAACATCTTATAATACTGGTTTCTGTCAATCGACTAATTTATACAACACGCATTATTGCCGTTACGAATCTTGTAAATGTGGGCATATTTTATTTGAATTTGTAACTAAAAACCACCACTAAAAACTGACATGACACACGCAATTCAAGAATTCCAGTTTCGCTCAGTTCTTCTGCCACAGACGACGACGCACTTCAGAAACCATAAATAACATATTTTCTTAATATGTGAAATAAAAAGTACGTTGTTTCTAGTCTGGCAAATGTAAAACATAATTTACAGAAGACTGATTGTTTCACATCATTTGGCAATGATATTCATAGTAATTTCCGATATGTTTGAATGTGTACATACGCACAACGGACAAACACACGCAAACGATGCAACTTGGTGGAGCGGCGAAAAAACTGCGAGAACCTAACTCTGATGCCACTGTCTGTGGAATTTTGAACTGTCTAAAGCGCGGAGCAAGCTGTAACAAGCTGTAACGAGCAAGACGACCTGAGGTCGGCGGTAGCTTCACATTCTTCTTGCACCAATTGAGTCTAATTATACTGTAAATAGGAATGTCAATAAGATCATAAATAAATATTTTGAAGCATGTTAAATACAGAGAGATTGATTTCATCTGATGTTCTTTCACTAATGTTGTATTCAAATAGGAAAATACACGGAACTACATGTGATGAATCGCTACAAACCATACAAGCAGTAAAGTAAAGCCCAGTACACACTGGCATCTTTCTTGTACAAGAAGGTGAACACTTTCCTCATCACCTCGACTTGTAGTGAACCTGTATCGTGTGAACGGCCACTGAGCATACTAGTAACTAGCATACAAGGACTTGTATACTAGCTAGTGCGGGATAGGGACGGTTCTATTTTTCATTATCTTTCTTGTACTAGTCGAATATAAACAAACAATTTTTATGCATGCGCGAATGTTATTGAACAAAATAGCTTACAAATACGAAACGTTTTTAAATAAATAGTGTCTTAACTGAACAAATGATGCTATTAACACATTCAATGCTGAAGTAATATTGACTTACACAACTGTGGTGCTGAAAAAATATCTTTGTAGTAAACAAGAATTGTTAATGACGTCTAAAGACGTCATTGGCACCGAGGTAGGGCATCGACATGACGCCTCCAGACGTCATCAGCATTGAATGTGTTAAAGGAATATTTGCTGATCGTGCGTCATGTCACTTTACATCTGGATATAATTAACTAGAGACAATAATTCCATTTTTACATTTTAAAGCTTATTTTTGGTGCAGGTGCAGTAAGTATTGCACTTATCACCTCCAATACTCAAAATACAGTCTTAAAATCTATATTCAAATTTTAATGGTGTACAACAGATTGTACAAGAAAGTTAGCCGTATGAACTAAACAATTAATTTGGTAGGATACTAGCTAGAACACTAGCTAGTGTTCTCCTTCTTGTACACAATTGATGCTCACTTTCATGTACAAAAAAGATGCCCGTGTGTACTGGGCTTAACTCTTGCTAATGGTAACTTATATGCAGTAACGGCTAATGATTTTTTTCAAAGGTTAAATCTTTAGTGCTCACTTTATTTCAAATGACCTATAGTAGCCTAGCTGCTTATTTCCCACCCATTTTTAGTAATTGTAGTAAACTGCATTTGCTTTTAAAGGTCACTTAGTTAAGCAATTTGATAATTATGAGTAACTTTATCATTTTAATATTGATGAAATTCCATGAGTTCCCACAGTTAATTTGTGCCACGTCCATGTAAAAATTTTCAATGGTTCTGTTAGTCTCGAACATCTGTAATTTAAATCTGAACTTATTAACTGGTTTAAATCACCAAGGTATTAAAAGACAGCGTGAATAAAGCCATGGACGTCAATTCCAGCAGTGGTTTTAATTAGATTCCTAATTTAGGACGTCTTCAGTTCAGTATAATTTGTAAGATTTTTTTATGCTGACCTTCAGCTATAGTTTTATTAATTTTGTTGTACTTCTATGGTTTTTGGATATTTTATTCCTATCTAACAATAGTATTGTCCTGACTGACATTCACGTTAGCTGTTTAGTCTGCAATTGCACAGAAAAAAACAATGGCCTCATTTTTTACGGGAAGTGTCAAATGGCCAGGCTTTGTTCCTACACTTTGGTACATCACATCCGCTGTCATTACATTTTGAATTTATGGCAGTAACCATCCACAAGCAGCGCATCATGGGTATTGTTCAAGATAGCTTTGATTTGCCAAATTATGTACACTCTGCAAATTGGGAACTCAAAGTTTTTCATATTACCATTTTTTATACAGCATAATATAAGTTATACTATTTAAAACAATTATTAAAAAGTCAGTTGGAACACATGATGCCTGTTGGTAACCCTGCATAGAGGAAAGAGGGGGCGCCACGAGTGCTTGCTCGCCCCTGTCGAAGAGACAAGAGTAGCGAGGCGGATGTGCCGTCTGTGGGGGTGGCATTTAAAGGGGGAAATGGAACTTTTTTTATGCTTATTAGCAGAGGATCTCCATCTCCGTTTAGCAGTGGAGTCACTATTTTGTTATTGTTTTGCCTGCAAAAGTTACTATATTAATGATTCTACAAGTGGAATCATATCACCAATGCAGCTAAGAGTTTCATCTCTTCAGGTTTTAATGTAATGGTGTGATAGAAGTATTGTCCGACAATTCAGGTTTAAATATTTACTTAAACTTCTGCTTATCCGATTTTTTGCAGCAACTATACGCAGTGTATCCAGCAGACTTTTGTTAACGAAACTACTGTAGTTAGCACCAAACGGAAGTGCAGTAACATGATAAACCACTTAGCCTATAAGATATTGAAGTGAATTGTTTGATTGAATAAAATGCCCTGAATCATGGAACGGCCACACCATTAATTTGGTACCTCGTTTAGTTGACTTATGTATACATTTTTAATGTCATTGATGAAAAAATTAATATATTCTAAGCACTCCTTTGCCTTTTGACATCCACAACTTGCAGGAAACCTAGATTTACTCTCATTATGTTTCCACTGGTTATGTCGTTAAAACAAGTTACATTTTTTAATCAATGTGTGCTGAGGATTTTTTTGTTTGGGTGGGGGGGATAGAATACAGACCCCAGGTACCACCATACTGCCCATTAGAAAAGTTTTATACGCCAAAAAGCATTGAAGAAAATTCACGAAATTACCTTTGGTACAATAAAAATCTAAAATTAAGTAATATATAAAGTGATCTGACTGAAGTTTGCTTACATCCAAAAACTTAACCAAGCTAACGTATGTACATGTGTTTGACCACAGCCTGGATTTACATCTGATTACTGTGTGTCTGGTTGTTTTGGCTGAGAAAACCTGGCTAACGCTAGTAGGTTACTCTTTTGTTAATTTCTAATGTTATGACTGAGGCTTGGAGTGAAGTGACAAGTTGAATTAACAGCGTTAGTTGCCTGAAGGCTGTGTGGGCTATGCCTACTTTCTTCCATGTTCTGTGGTCTGCTTTGTACTGTATGTTGAAATAGATATAGCTCGAAAGGACTACTAAAACAATCATAAAACGCTGCTGTGCAGTTACAATACTAAACTCTAAATAATTTTGGCAAAATACATCACAAAATCAATTGTTAAGCTTCAATAAAATGTACGTGAGTTAAGGTTGCATTTAAGGTTGGAGAGCTTTAGAACACCAATATTTTCAGTGTTCCCAGGCTCATTTTGCTGCAAACAAATAGATATTACCATCAAACTTATTCCACGATCCACCCAGCTGGTCTCTTAAACCCCCCACCCCCCCTTGGAGGTGAATAACAAATTGCCCATGTGTTGAATTAAACACACATTTTGCTTTTATTGTAAGTAAAATTTATACAAAATGTTAAACAGTTGAATGCCTTTCATTTCGAATCTGACAGAATGTGGTACTTTGTACTGTACTCAAATTTATAATATTTTTTAATTTTCATCATAAATTGTAAATTGTATACAAGGGTGACTTTTAGAAGCAATATAGTAATTAAAAAATTCTCATAAATAAAAACTGGTTCTACTCAACTACAAACACACTGAATACCAGTAGGTGACTGTGCCTAATTTATAATGTTTTCGTTTACTGTCCTCCTAAGAAACTATCCATGGTAAGTAGTAAGAAACTATTCACATTAAGTACTAAGAAACTATCCACGTTAAGTACTAAGAAACTATCCACGTTAAGTGCTAAGAAACTATCCATGTTAAGTACTAAGAAACTATCCACGTTAAGTACTCAGAAACTATCCATGTTAAGTACTAAGAAACTATCCACGTTAGGTGAGGACTTAGCATAGTAATCACTCTTGCATAAAAAACACTACACTTTAAGGGCAGGTTTCAAATGTACCGTCCCCTACTTAGGGGCTAGCACCTCAACCACTGGTGACGGTAACAAAATTACAAGATCAATGTAAAGAGGGTGGCGAATCCCTAGAGATTTGCAAGGGCGCTAAGGCAAAAGTAATCCTCACTCAAAAGTAAACTAAACTCTTAACTTTCAACACCTCAGTAAAGTAATACCAATCAAACATCAATAGCAGCGATTAAAATCACAATAATGTTCCAAAATAAGAAAATGTAACTGTAACTACAACATGAATTAAAAATCAAGTAGTCTGGTTCAAATCCCAACAGGGATTTATTCAAAACTTAAAATCAAATAACAAAACATCAACCTAACCATTAACCATTTTAAAAACTCAAATAAATCAACAACACAAATCAAAAAGTGTAAATATAAAGAAAAATATGAAAGTACAAGCATAACATTAAACATTAACTCCATGAATTTCTATAAACAGGCGTGCAGAATATACGTTAATCTGTCTATCTGGATAATATGACTCAGAGAAGGCCTAAATGAGAGTACTGCAAAGGGTGTAGCGAAAGACAGACAAATATTACAAATGTGCTAGCCTATCCTTATAGGAAGCTAACTTTAACAATAACAAAGAACAATGCTGAGTCCCATACCTCAGTAGCAAATACACAATACGACCACAAGTCTGAAAAAACCCCTATACTTATAGGTGGTAAACTTCAGGGGGACACAAACCCCGAAACACACATACACCACGGGGACACCGCCCCAAAACACATACAGCAGCAAAATCTACAGAGTCCCATACCTCGGTAGTATGCATACAATATCTATCACCCTAACACAGTTTCAATGCAGGCACATACGGTGCATGAAAATTACTCAATCCAAATATTATAAATGATCTGCTATGAATTTACATTCTCTGCAAATGTCTAACCTTGAAAATTACACGCCAGCAATTATTAATCGACCAAAAACGAACAAAACTCAAAATATTTAAATGTCTGCCCCTCTCTCTCTCTCACTGAATAATTATATATTTACTTTAATTTACTTATGAAATCCCGAACGCAAAAGTTACTTTAATTTACCAGAAAAAAGGAGAAACAACAACAAACACACAACGCGAACGAAACACTAGGACTTGGGCCATTATGCTACAGGACTTCAACTCAAGAAATAATAAACACGAAACTAAACAAGGCGCCACAAATTAATCATTTACAAGTCCTGCAGCGTAACAACCCATTCCACATTTACAATAACGAATAACAAAGCAACACTTACATTTCACTGGAAGCCGACTGAACCCCGATACGACAAATACACGAGTATAAATACAAGAAGCGAGAATGAATATTATCACTGGAAATAGTCCGCCCAACATGGCGGAGCAACTACGACCTTTAAATTACAATATATCAATTATTACTAGGACATCTGGAATAACATAATGAAAACACAAAACATTACAAATCTCGCTAAGAACAATATTAATTATATAAACAATTCCCTTCAGAAATTCACAATATCACGGGAAAATTATATCAACACAGTCCTCGGGAATATTTCTTGAGGTTCCGCCGTTGTCGCTCGATAGCGCTAGTGTAGCACGAGGCTAGCTGGACTCTTTGCACCTGTGTCTCTGCTTAATTCACATCTAGTCTATGGAGGCGAAACATCGTGTTTACATACTGCGTCGTAAAATGTTCCGAACTAATACAAGTGGATTGCTGGAGCACAAGGTACGTAAGTGTTTCTATTGACGTGAAATGTTGAAAACTTAGCTGCGGAGAATACATAGATGTAAAATGAAGTCAATAATTTAGTAGCTGGGAATTTGAAGTGTCCAAAATTCTCGGGCGACGTAAAAACTTGCCGGTCAAACCGACAAGTTCGGTTCAGTCTGTTTAAAGTCAGGGCCGGATCTAGGGGGGGCAGGGGGGTCAGACTTCCCCGGACGCCGGGTTAGAGGGGGCGCTGGTGGTGCCAAACATTTTTACTTGGGACTGAAATGCAAATGAGTGTAAAAAAAGATACGACATCTGACAATATTTAGACTTTTACTAGTTTTGTATTTTTATTAACCTTGAAACCCCCCCCCCCCTTATAATGTTATAAATACAGTTTTTCATAACTAGAATGCACACTTAAAACACTGCTAATGGTAGCTATAGGCCATTCACGATAATGTGAGCACTGCAGAATGTTTTCCTTCGGTCGTTTTACAGGCATCTTTATTACTTTTAATATGAAAACTTCTGTGTAGCTGAAAAACAGCGTAAATGTTTCAATACTCTCGTAAGTTAACATCTATTGGCTCAATAAAACCTATTTTTAATTAATTACAAGTTCTGCTGAGTACTCAGTTTATAGTGAACAGCCTATAGTAAGTACAGGTTTTATGACTTTCCACTAAAATTTTACACTGTTTTTTATGCGAGCACAAAACAACATATGCAAGATACGTTTATTACTGTAGGGTTGATTAGACTGATGGAAATAGTGGTGGGAAAGGATTGGGTGTTGTTAGGAGGGGAAAGGGGGGGGGCAGTTCACAATTCCTGCCCCAGGCGTAAGAAAGTCTGTATCAGTCCCTGTTTAAAGTATCGGTTATCTTACAAACTACACTTTTAACTACTGGTTAAAACAATAGCATTTCTAAAACCACCTCTCCCCTTTAAGAATTTTATAATTAGCTAAAGTGCTGGTTAATGTAAATTTGACAACCATGCAGAGACGTTTCACGTTGTGATTGGGCGTTGAATCTTTTATTTTTAAGTCGCGGTTAACATTAGCTTGTAAACAACGGATGAAACAGGTTAAACATGTACGTCCCAATAGTTATATTAACTCTGACAACTGACTTCTAATTATCCTACATGAAAAATGTTCTCATTCTGAGGAATGTAAAAAAACAGACTCAGTGATGTGGAAACAGAAAGAGAAACATTGGAAGACAATTGCAGCCGTGTTCTTTCAGGCATGTGTCCACATACCGTCAAAATTTTAAAAGTGAAGTACGACAACGTAAAAAGATTGGCACGAAAAAAGAACAGCAAGAGCATATGCAAGTCTTCAAAGGTATCATGTGGATTGCTGCCAAAAGTCACTTCAACAGATTTGTACGAGAAAGTTAAAATCCGTAATAAACATGGACGAAAGTAAGCAGGCTTTAAGTGAAACTCCTATTTTTTTCACTGCAGGTTCCAATGATATTTGTGTGAAATTACTGCAAGAAACTTTCTCGATGTTCGTGTTATTTATATTCGCCGAGCATAATCTCTAGTGAACGAAGCCAAATATTAATTGAAGATTTATTTTCTATAATAACAATTGTTGTATCAAATTGTAAGGTGCTGAAAGTAACTGTTTTTTGTAGTCTGGTGTAAATCGTTGAATTAAAAACAGATTGGATGTAAGTTATGTTCTGTTTGATTTGATTTATGTTCAATAAAAAAACTGATGAATTTTGCACTTATATTTACAAAAAACAAGTTGGCCTTCTGTATAAACAGACCAAAACAAACCTCCTCTTCCTCTGAACACTTTAAAACAAAAATAGAAAAGAATAGCAGCATAAATCTTATAAACTAAATAGTTATTAACATCAAAACCTGAAACATGTTTTTCGTAATAATGTGGGAGTTATAATAATTTTTGTGTTGATAAATATCTTTACAAACATACCAGTTTTGTTGGCAACCATAATCTTTATAAAATAAGGTCGTCCATAACCTCATTTTGGAAACAATTTCTATATTGGTAGTGATAGCCTACATTTTTTTTAATGAAACGCCTATCCAATAAAAATGCAAGAAATAAAGACTTTCTTAGTATAACTTCACATTCAATTAAATTTTTCTGATTTAGTAACACATAATCATTTTTTCATCACAAGGGTTATGTTTTATTGCTTAAAAACACAATCTGCCAAACTTGTTAAACGTTCCAATTAACTCGGTAACCGGAACTTCTTCTAATGGTTAAATTTACCATTGTTTACAACTCAAACAACAGCTTTTTAAGTTAGCCATAACTCGAGAAACACAAAACACTGCTAACCAACACTTAAAATTTAATCAGATGATAATCACAACATAATCAGACATTGTGAAACCGGCCCTAAATATATTGGGGCACCAACTACTTAATTATGCCATCTGGATATGGATTAGTAGGAAAGTTCTTTTAACCCTCTTGTTTACTCAACGTTAAAAAGACTCAACATTAAAAAGACTCAACTTCATTAATGTATAAAGAGATATAATTTAATCTCATTACTTTATTTTATGTTACTACACCACCAAAATTCTCTTTCAATATGTAAACTGCAATTAGTTCTCGTAATTTTATAAAATTTGAAAACTCATCTATTGCACAGAGGGTTTGCAATAGCATTATGTTGCAATGTAGGAATTCTTAAAAAGGTTGATAAATTAAAATTCACATTACCTCTTTTAATTTAAATTTTTCTTGTTAGTTCACTGTGCATTATATAAAATATAGTTCATGAAAAGCAAACATAACACAAGTTACTAAATCAAGAAACTCCTAATTAATATTTCTTATTTATTTAGTGCGGGTGGATATTTTTTTACTTACAGAGGAGGAGGTTTCTGGCATTTATGCTACACGTGAAAATTCTAAAAAGGGGGATGGCAGAGCCACTTCACTACGTAGCCTGAGGATGGAAAGCTGTAATTTCACACACATAAAAAAAAAATACATATATTTTTGTATTTTTAAAAAATTGTTGGAATTTTTTAATTTTTATTTCAAAATTCAGCATTTCTTATTAAATACAAAATTTTTTCTTATTTTCTGTTTTTATGTCATACCACAGCCTACAACATTGTTATACACTGTGAATTTTTTTTGGTTTTGTATGTCGGTTTTAATGGCATACATAAAACAGTTAAGTACAAATTTTGACATTTACTACAACAGGGTGTCTACTGATCTTATATGACAAAAATCTGTGACTTTTTAGTGACTTCCGTGGCCCATTTCCTATCAATTTTGATGACTTTTAAAATTAAAAAGTAACGTTAAATTAAAATTGGTTGGATACAATCTTCTTCTCAGCACTTAATAGTTTTGCAGCTCCAGCACGACGGACAGATATAAACACTCATTCTGGATATTGTCCTGGCATAACTGTTACAGAATACGGCTTATTTCAGCTAGGTTAAAACGTCATGACAGAAGAAATGTTTGTACAAAAAATCTCCAGCATACAACTTATTTCCGCTAGGTTAAAGAAACATAATTACTACAAAAATGTCCAAATATTGTTACGTCTGCCATTTATTACAACTAGTGTAATTAGAAATAATGTGACATTTCACAGAGCCTGCACATAAACAAAACAAACACTTTTGTTTCGCCTTCGCATGTGTGCAAAGACAACGCAACACTATCGCCAACATAGATGGAGACGTACGAAAAAGTGGGAGTCAGTCTTGCAGTTACGGCAATATTATTTTATTGATACATCTTTCTACTTACAAAATCTTCAACCCTCACTTAAAAAAAAAATAGAACAGTAGATATGACGTCTCTCTCAATGCCAAAACAATTTTGAAAAACCAATGTAACAGCTCTAAAAATGTTGCCGGCCTTGGAGGTTCTATTATACTCGTACGTAATATATAGTACACACACGATTATTCTCGTACATTTAATGCTGGTTGTTCTTGCTGGCAAGGTTAATTACTGTGTCAATGGTCCTACTGTACGCGTATGTAAGCAAGAATTCTTGACATATGATATTCATAAGACCGCCTGGCTGTTGATTGATATCCTTTCCTCCCGTACTGACTAAGAAAACACCAGTCAGCAAAGCAAAGTAGAAAGTGTTGGGGAAAAAAAACATCAGAGCCATTATCTTTGTCCAAAGGAAGTAAAAGTAAACCGATGCTCTCGCAGCGTCTGCAAATTAAATCATTTTACGCATACAACAAAGAAAATCGGTGCCCTCATTCCTAATTCCGTGACTTTTCTGTGACTTACGTGACCCTACACCAAATTCCATGACTTTTCGGTGACTTCCGTGACCAGTAGAGACCCTGTACAACTCATTACTCAAAAACTATCAGAGACACAAAAATTTCCTAACAGGAAGCTTTAATCACCATTTATATCTAAAGTAAGGAAAAAAAATAACTGGTAAAAATATAAAAATAAATAAAGACGTTGAAAAGTGAGGTGAACTACGCCCTTAACGTTTACGTGCGGAGGAGCTTGCATTAATACTCAGGCCATAGCAATCTGTTAATACATATATAGTTCTCTTTGGTGTCTTTTGGATGCATAATAGGAACATTTACACAGAGTATTTAAAGTTCACAGGCACTTTCTTCCTACCTAATTTAAATTTACATAAAATATTAGGCCCGCCTCAACTGACTGCCTGAGTAGAGACAGTTTTCATTTGTCCGCCTCGTCGGCGAGTTCAATGCACGAAGCAGCAGCTCCACCACAGTGGTAAACATACATTAACTTATGAGATATAATTTTAACAGTTTATATTTTCAAAGAATTTCAACAAACAAGATTCTGCTGTCCCCAAAAAAATTTCTCTACAGAAATCAATGTACCTTGCAAACCGTAGATACAGTAGTTCCCCAATAGTCATGGTTAATGTTGAATATCTCTGATATCAAACTGCTGATGGTACCCTGAGTGGTATCACCATCATCAACAACATTGTATATCTGGGACAGAGTATCATCTCTTGTCGCAACATGCCAAATGGCTCTGCACAGATCTGTTACATGCACTGTGTTCATCTTCAAATCTTTGGTCCACAGTAATTTCATCATTTCACCGAGGTGTTTGTACACTGCACCGATGACAAGACGTGGAGCTTCAACACAAAAAAGAGGAAAAATATGTTAGCCAGGTAGCTGCTACTAAACATACGAAACAGAAGATTTAACAATACGTCAACAGTTTGTAAGTACATTTTATATAAGACATTAGGTTCTTCAACTGGCAAAATAATACAAGATGCTTCAACTGTAAAAATACTGCAGGGGTTTAAGTACTGTATTACATATAAATAAACTGTAAAGCAACCATTCAGACCACACATTTCACAAGTAGAAATGTAAAAATGTATTTTTTGAGTTCGAAATTTCACACCCAACGATTAAGAGCTACTGATTCCAACAAGTAACCTACAGGCAACTTGCAGCCTACCAACACATTCCTTACAGTAGCAAAATATCTTCACGCAAGCATTATATCTGCACAAAACCTCCAACTTCTTGTGGTGCGTAATCAACATGAATGTGAGAAAAGAATTCACCATATCTGTAAGTTCTTAAAGTTAATTTACTTGACATTTAATGTTAATTTACTTGACTGCAGTGTCTCCAGTTCTGCCAGAAAAACATTTTGTTGCATCAGTTAATACAAAATATAATGTTCTATGCAGTTACTGTTGTTTTGTCTGTACTGTAAACAAAACCCAGAAAGAATTTACTTTTAATCTTACGTAATTAAAATTTGCACAGAAATTAAATCCAACAATGCTGTACAACACTGATGACTGATTTCCAACACTGCACACTAACAGTAACAATAAATGAAAACCAAACTGTAAGGATCTCTCAAAGTTAGCTTACTAGTATCACCAGCCAGGGCCGGATCCATAGATTTTCCGATCAGGAAGGGGGCGGGGGGGAAGTACCTACTCTTTACTCCCCCCTCTCTTATTTGACCACAATTTTTAAAGGCAGTAGTAATTCAAATCTGCAGGAATTTTCCACTCCTTCAGGCTGCCACCCGGGGCATGGGCCCTCTTTGCCCCCCTTAAATAAAGTCGTGTCACAGTGTCTTTGGTAAAACAAAAATTAGCACACACCCGCAGGCACATAAATTGATGTTTATTCAGACCATAGTCCTTGGGAGCACAATGCCAAGAGAGCACTACGACAGTAACGCAAAAGTGAATTTGAGAAGTGTAACAATTTACAGTGCCAACATCAAATAGCTACAGGCAGAAAAAAGAAAGCCATTCAACCGTTCATTTGAACAACATACAACTACGCGGTAGTTATGAATCAACTATAAAAAAAATTAAGGTTTAGTTTTAACTACTCATAAACTGATGCAACTACCTTTCAAATTTTTTCTACCCTTATAATGTTACAGGCGGTTTGGAATTAAGTGTCTTGAGCACTCAAAAAAAAAAAAGTCCTGTTTAGTTTCTATTTTCAGCCAGTTTATATTGTTATGCTGTATGTGAACATAATATTGTCATATGCTTGTACATATTTACGTAGGCATGTATATTGTTTGCATTTGTATTACATTGATCCAAAAAAATTTTATCTACAACAACTACTAAACTCATTAAATATAAATGTGTTACATATATTACCATTAGTAATCTTAGGTTATATAAATAGCTGTGCATTAATGTCAATATAATACGGTTTCTGTGCAGCGACTCAAATTTATACACAGCACTATTACATTTAAGAATCACCTAAATGTGAGCACGTTCAAATTTAATTTAAAATGTCACTAACAAACACACAATACGATACATTTATTCAAGAATTGAAGTTCCTTCTGACATGCATGATGATGAACTTAATAGCAATAATAAATAATTTACATTTTTCTTAATGCATGAAACAGAAAAAAATTACTTTAGGAAACATTTGGACAGAGATGTACAATTACTTACAGAAACAGTACTTGCTAGTGGGAGAACACAAAAAACAGATGGACAACATTTTTTGCGCTGTTGCGCAGTCGCAACGTACCCAGCTTCCTTGGATGGCGAGTGATTGCATACGGCTATATGGCAGGCAGTAAGCAGTGGTTGGTAATTGGCACACCTAGCAGCCGAGGGACGAGTTAGGGTGTGGCAGGAAATTTTGAAGTTATCGGATGTTGAGGCCTGGTGGTTATCTGGATTTTGTGATATACTGATAGGTTGGTTTTCAGCACCTCAGTTCTGCACTGTTGTCTGAAAGTGGTAAGGCTCTCACCACTCTGGTGTTGTAACAGGTATCAAAAGACAGTTTGTGGGAAGTTGCATGTGCAACAACTGGTTTATCTTGAAGGAGTAGGTTGGAACTGGCTATTACTTGTTTGGTATCGCCCCTGTGGCCTTTTATCTTCTGTTTTAATGTGTTTGTGGTGAGGCCAGCGTATTCAGCATCGCACTGTATGCGTTATAGTTGGTAGATAAGGTTTTTTGTCCAGCAGCAGTAATTGCCTTGAATTAGGTATGCATGATTGGTGAGCCGGCTATGGAAGGATGTGGAGGACTGATGCATTGCACAAGTGCTATAGCGAGGGCTATTAGAAGGATTGGAACCTCTGGGGGTGTTGATTGTGCTGAAAACATGGCTGGGTAATAGTTTGGGGCACACCAGTTTGTTACAGAGGTTTGGAGGTCGTCTGAAAACCAGTCTTGGAGGTTTGGAGAACAGGTTGTGAGTTAGCGGTGAAGAAGAGAGTATTTTGTGACCACCGTTGAGGATGGTGTTGAGTTTGTTGAGGTCTTCATGGTAAGGCATTACCAGAGGGATAGTGTTAGTATCTCGAGTCTGTGGTCTCTTGTTAGAGATGGCTCACTGAATCCGAATGTCAAAAAAGGGTTTGGGGTATCCTCTGTAAATAAACGCTCTGGTTATTTGGTCACAATGTGTATTCAGATTGTCTTCGGTTGAACATATGTGCTTGGCTCTGGTTACTTGGCTGTATGGAAGCGACTTCTTGCAGTGAAAAGGGTGGTAACTGTTGAAATAACAGTATTAAAGATGGTTGGTAGGTTTGGTGTGCACAGTAGTTTCAATTTTGCCATTTGTATACTAGTTACTTAACATCAAGAAAAATTTCCTGTGTGTTTGAATAGTTCCTGGTAAATTTCAGGGCACTAAGGGAGTTCAGGTTGTTGAGAAAATCAAAAACCACTACATTCCAATTTCGTAAATGCCTACAGTCTCCCATTAAAGTTGCTCATTTTCTTATAAACCAGCTGCATTTAATAATATAAGTACTATATGTCTAGGAAATAAAATTAACTAAAAAAATACTTTACTTTTGCAAATTAACAATTTAAGTAGAAATAACTGATAATAGTATAAGAAATATCTACTTCTCAACATTTATAAACAATACAATTTAAACATCTCAGTATTGTACCAGCTCTTGTGGTTCAGTTGGTTAGGTCATGGGAAATATTTACAGTAGTATGCTTGGAATCGACGGTATGAAACCTGGCACCTCCAAAAAATATTTTAGGTAGTTAAAAATGTTGTGTGAATATGTCAGGTATGTGATATGGTAATATGGCGATATTAGCTAGTGACTCCCAGTTGGGAATAGCAGAAACTGAGATAAATTAATCCCAAATTTAGTACACAGAATAAGACTTGGAAAATGTAACTTTGATATTAACACGTTAGACTAGTTGAATTCCGTCAGAAAAAATTAACAAGCTGCAGACTAACATTGAGCAAACTCTCTCAACAACCTTATTTACTATATGACTTTGCATAAAGAAAAAAAATCATACCAGCTCTCAGTGAGATTTCTAACTACAGAGTCTGCAGCATGTACCTGTGTAGATAAACAAGAATACTAATCTATCTTGATCTTGGCATAAGTAATTTCCACAAAAAAATGTTTTTTATAAAATAGGTAAATCGTGCGACAAGCTTTTACTGTGTATCTTATAAATTGTGTAATGTAATGAAATAATGGATTTGACTTAATTTAAAGTTTATTTTCTTCTTTTTAAAATATTGAAATAAAAGCTTGTTTTTTTAATTTTTTTACCATCAATTAATTTTAGTTTTATAGACTCTATCACCCCGCTGACATTACAGACAGTTACAAACAACCAGGGTTGGGTAATGACGTGTAGAATATTAATATTCTACATACATGTAGAAAATAGTGTAGAATATGTAGAAAATGTAGAATATGTAGAATATACGTAGAATATGTAGAATATTTAAAAATAAATTAAAATGTACATTTCAGGTACTTGGCATATTTTTTAAACTTATGAATCCCAGTATCAGACTTCGGAAATGATT